>WJFB01000931.1:0-42065 GCA_009870185.1 Pygmarrhopalites habei | reverse complement strand
CCTCACCGGCCCCACCCGGGTTCTAATTGGTCATTTACGGTATGTATAATTCAAAATATTAATTAATTTCATCTCTTTTAATTTTCAGAAACACAACACGGGCTCGACATTTTCCAAATTTTCTGCGAAAGTTGGAGGTCTCATTGATTGATTGTGTACAATTTTGGGCAAGATGTCTGGGAGTAATTTTGTTGGAGCTTAAACTTGTGTAGTAGAATTGTTTTCATTCCAGCTCAAACAGAGGTGTAACAATTGAAGAAGAACTGGTCACCTGGATTTTAGCTGAACCTTCTTGTTTCAAATTTAATTTATACCGAGCTTCAGAGAGAACGTTGACCAATAAGAAACTTCAGACATCATTCTGAGATAAATATGCACACAAAGAATGAAAATTATATTAGCTACAGTACAGGCAGCTAAAGTGTTCTATATAATATTCACTACCACCAACACACACAATTAGTAGTACAATACCAGGTACTACAATGCCGTAGTATGAGTGTCTTCTTCAATTAGTCTATAGTTATTTCCACTAGATAATTTAGATACACTCACTAAAGTTGTAGCCGTATGTTATCCTAATTTTTGTTTTATTTGCATTATATCACTGAATCTTTCTCTTTCGAAGCAACAAACGTGTGTCTTTCTGAAAATATTATATTGTACAATTTTTTGTGCTGAAAAAGAACTCAAAATGGAGACTAGTTTTCTGTATTTGACTCTCAATATCTCTGTTACTCCTACTGTGCTATATGTTATTAATTATGATTACTTTTGAATGTTATGTATGGTTTTCTAAAGAAAATGTATTACTACAAATCGTTCTATTTGACTGAAGGATAAAATATTGTTTTTGAGAACTGTGCCATTGGTCAGATATAATATTATTTTTTATCATTTCTACTTCTTTCCCTTTTTGTACTTTCTCATATGAAATCTACAAAAGCACACACATGTTTGGAAACCATTCGTAAAGTCGTCAAATAAGTGTACTGTGGCTACACAATATGATATATGAGCACATCAAGGCTTAAACTTTTGACAAAAATTTGTAATTGGATGACTTTTCATTCACTGAAGGGAGTTCGTAGTCTATATATAAAAATATACATATAATATATATATTTTGCTCGTATTATATATATGTTGGTGGAATTGAGAGATTTGTAAATGATAGAACTTGGAATGGATTCACTCACACACACAAAGCAAACATAGGCTTTGATGACACACGAACCTTCAGATTTAATTATGATAGACTAATATGAACACTCTCTTATGCAAAATAAAACACAAAAGAAGCACAAAGTACCAACACATTTTTTGAAACTACTATAAAGGCAAGCTTATTTGTACAAGATAATTATCTAGGATAATAATTTTATATACATGTAAGGTGTATGATTGTTCTCTGCAGAAAACTATGATGTTGACAAACATTCAGTTGTTGTTGTGATGAGCCAAATTTAATATATTGAATTATATTGTATTTCATTTACTTTGAAAACCGATATGAGAGCTCATTTTTTTTGTTTTTTACTTTAACAAGAGAATATTATTTATGCTCATGATAGGAACGTAAATCTTTTTGTGCCGAAATGATCTTCATAATCCAAAGTCAAAGTATGAGAAACGTTGTTTTTCATAATAATTAATTATAATTAATAATCGCTGCGGCTTAATAATAATTTTTGTGTAACCCAACACATAGTAGTCTCATTCGGAGTAGAAAGAATTATTATTTAAAATAAGTTATTTTTGTGTTCTTATTTAAATACCAAATTTCTTCATTATACAATTATCAGTTAAGAAGTAGTCGTGTAATCTAGTTTTACACCTTTTTTTGTGCTCTTACGAGACTCGAACTCGTTTTTTACATTATAATTTACTTTTGTATAATCAAAACTGTTCATTCTACAATTTATTGTTATATGTATCTCTTTGAAAGTTATTGTATAATCTTTTTAGTGACAACAATCATCGCATAAAAATGAAAACCTAAGAATAGTTGAGTCAATAATATGATGAATGAAACCACGATTGTCTTATAAATCGTCAAGACAGTAGAAAATGGTATGTTCTGTAACGTATGATATTGATCAATAATAATTATAAACTGATGTATAAGTAAAGACGTTACTGAATATATTGTATTGATAGGAATGTATGTTTTCATACAAAGTATAATGATATTGCTACATCAGCAATGAATTTGGAATTTACTACATGCAGACTATTAGCTATAATGAAAAAGAGAGCTGCGAAAAGTCATGTTTATAATAAATTAATTATAGGAATATAAGAATCTTCATGGAAATTCCTCTGGTGGTGATAGACTTCAAACGTTTGGAATTTTATTCTTATTTTGCAGTTACCTTTTATTAATGATCAAAGAAATGTCTTGTGATTGCTGCACGTAAATTTTAAAAAAAAAGTTGACTCAATTTTTCCAGAATCAAACAATAATATTTATAGCGAGCGAGTCATTTCTTATATGATACAAAAGTTGTGTACTCATTTTCAGACAATATAATATTAAGAATGCTTCTAATTGAATATGAAAAAAATTGAGTTTACAATACGATTTATACTGTTACTATTACATATTGGATCTCTTCTAGGAAAAAACTCTTTAATACCGTTCACATGTAAGTACATCGTCATTCTGTAAATAATATGCCACAATGTGACATGTTGTTAAAAAGTTATGATGGTTTTTCCACTTAATATCTGAATTAGATGAGAGTCATTAAGAATTCGAGTTAGCATATAAGTACTGATCAGTACGCTTATTCGTAAATTCTCGTATTACAGTAGGATAACAATAAGCATAGCCTAATGATTATGTAAACTATTATACTTACTGTAGAAATTATAATTAATACTTTATTATAACAACCAATATACAAATATGGGGATGTACATTCGCCATAAAATGTCGCGTTATTGAAAATATTCCGTAGTTGTTGTACAATTATTGTAGTTTAAATAGAAAGAGATCGTAATTAAAGTTAAGTTCTTCTGAGGATTAAGATATTGGACAAAAAAAATGTGGCCATGGGGTCTGTCACATTACATTGAAAGACTCGATTATAATAATAAAACTGCTTGTGGATTTGACAGTATGTAAGTATGATTGTGTTATCGACTGTCTAAATAACATATTAGGTAAATCAATTCTGATTCTAGTGTGTACATATACAAAAGATGAGTGAGTGTGCAAACTGGTGTACATTTGATTATTATATCATGAGGATGAGTAGATGGAAACGTGAAAAAATGCAGATAAGTGTGTCGACTATACATACATTTGTTAGCTAATTAAGATGAGGAATCAATATACGGATCAATAAAATGAGCACTTTGCCTGTGCATGAAATTTCAACATGACAAAATTACGAATTTTTTTTAATTTCATAAAGGAGTATGTATAATTATTTGCATCTGTCTTGAATCCTTCTTCGTCACTGATCAAATCATTCATCAGTGATCCTAAAGAAGGAAACAAAGGAATCTCATTCAACTCCATACTGTATGGGCCATACACTCGATGGTTTAGTTAGAGAGGGAATATAATTTGAATCGACCGACGAAATTTTATCGTTTTTATTTTTTATTGAGTTCATCCAGGATGACCAGCTTATCATCATGAGTTACTCTGATTCTGAAAATGAGCTATATGACAACGACGAAGATAGTGTAGGCCACGTTTCTATGTCTCGAAAAGCTCCACGGCCTCGAAAAATTCCTTGTTCTCCTAGCAATTTTCAATCGTCCAGCAACGCGAGCAAGCGGGTCAGCGACCAGAGAAAGGTAAAATTTCAACTTGAATTGTCTACAAATTATTCGTTTATCAAAATTTTGAATCTATATACCTCGCTGTATAGGATAAGATGAAAAGAAGCCGATCAGGAAAGGACGGGCCAGCTACCAAAAAAAGTAAAAAAGCACAAAAGACTGCTGAAGAAATCAAACAAGATGAAGAGAAAGCAAAAAAGAAGAGAGAACGGGAGTTGAAAGCCCAAATGAAGAAGAACAAGGAATTACAAGACAAGTTGAGTCTTGAACGATCTGCAAATATGCTCTCAAAGTTCATCAAGTCAAGTCAAAAACCAATTAATGTGAACAGTTCAGATAAAAAATCCGACCACAAAGGTAGTCTTCTGTTGACGCCAGAAAAGATTCCAAAATTTCAACCATTACCATTTTATAAGAAACGAGACATGGAACTTGCACCAACTTTGAGAAGGCAAGAGTTGGCAGATGATGAAAAAGAAGCTTTAGACAATTACGTTTCGTCAAAACCACCACTGGTTGTTGAAGATACCAACTACGTACAGGACGTGAAAAAATGTGGTGGTCGAAAAACGGGAAGAACTGAATTTGATGATGGTCGACACATCATGCTTGATGCGACACAGGTCAATTACATGCCAGCAGGAGTCAAAAAATGGCGATTCAAGCTTTTACAATTTGACGATGAAATTCGTCCTCCTTATTGGGGTAGTTGGATGAGACCACCAGTACTAGTGAATGCTCGAAAATATTTTGCGAGAGAAGTAATTATCTTTAGTATTTCATTCATTTCCGTATACACACAATATTTTAGTGTAAAATTTGATGACTTTTACTGTGAAAGATTTATAATGATTCTTTTTGCTTACCTTTGTAGGACTTTGTTGATTACGATGAAAATTCCGACGAAGAATGGGAAGAGGATATGAAACTGGAGGACGCAGAAGGGATGGATGGGGACAGTGATGGCGCTGAGGATGGTTCTCTCAATGAGGATGATGAAGACTTGGACAGTTGGGTTGTACCTACTGGCTACTTGTCGGACGATGAAGGTATATATATCTTTTACGAGTTTCAAAATTTAAATTTCTCAGCTTTTATGCAAAAACTTTGATTTCATTTTGATGTTGCAGGAACTCACGGGGAACACAGGGACAAAGAGTTATTGAGACAAAAAGAGGACAATATTTATTCTCAGCTGAAGAAAACGAGTACACAATATTACAAGGTAAGTACATATTTAGTTTACTTCAAATGTATTACACCTCCTACATGGAAGTTGCTTTTCTAGTTGTCGATTCTTTAGAAAATAATTTTACATTTTTTTCTTTGTGCAGACACCAACCCCAGAAATACAAACAGAAGGTCTTCACGAATACAAGATGTGGGTTCATCGTTAGACTTCAAGTATGTGTCTTCCTATAGTTTTGATTATTGTTCTCATCTGATGCCTTTATAGTCAGTATATTCTTCTTCTCTACAATTTCCCATAATGTCTGATTGTCTTTACTGTAAGTTTTTCAATTTTAGACATCATGTATTGTTTAGTGTTAAATCTTTCCATAAGACTCTTACTTGCTCTCTTGTTTCAGTTGGACAAATTGCTTTTCTGTGAATAATATATGCTTTCTCAGCCGGTATAGATTTATTGAAATTTAGTCGACGTTCACTACTCAGAATGGATTTTTCTGATCATAAAATCATAAGATGAAAAATTTTGTTACAGTTATTCGTCAACACCGGTCATAACTTTAGTACATTTATACTTTAATTAATTAGTTAACTAAAGTACATGTATGTAGTTCTTTATGATATGATACCAAATTTACTTGATTCTCTATCAGAGGATTTGTGAATTTATTTTGCAATCAATCATGAAATATATATTCTTCCCATTTATATATTTTTTGCTACTGTTTACTATGCTTTTTTGGAGGCTGAGAATATTGCGTATTTTCCTACAATTTCACATTTAAATTCTTGTAAATTTAATTTCTAACATGAGAATTTTCTGTTGTATATATGCAAAGAACAAATTGTCTTAGTAATGGCAAACAAAACGTTGGTATGCCTGACTATTCAGTAGCTATTCAGTGATTACAATGTGTTCGGAGCATGTGGCATAACTTACCTTGCCTCTTTTTGTGTGGTACATCATGAATGAAAAGCACATGCTCAAAAGCCGAGAAGCAACACCGTTGGAATGTGTGAGGCTTTTTGTGAATTACAGACTCCTTCTGAGCAAGAACTTGGATTTGGGTACCATCACCCAAAAAATTCACCATTAACCTCCTCTCAACATCCACGCACAAAGATTGTACTCTTCCAAATTCCTGTCTTTCTTATTTCCGTTCATGCCATGTCAAGTGTCAATGACTAAATTCTTTTTCTTTTTACCTACCCAATTTGTCTACAAAAAATAGCAACAGTCATTCACAAATGAACCACAAAAGGTTGTAGTTTCATACTACAAGTAATAATTGTTAGAGTAGCTCATGACTTTCTTCTTTTTTTACAAATCTTTGGATTGGGTAAGCGAGCCAGAATTATTTGTCAGAGTATCCTCCTGTATCGTTCTGAAAAGTATATAGGGAATATAGATATCATATCATACAAATTGGTGTAATTATTATAGCTTCAGACATAGTAAAGAGGTTTAGGAACAATTGATTGTTTTAGGATCAAAAGGAGATGATGGAACGTGAAAGAACTGAAGCGGTGTAATCGTTTTGCTCAGTACAAAGTCCTGCCATGTTACAACTTAGATATTGGATTGTGGGGTGTCATCATTAGAAGCTTGTTTCTTTCCATTCAATACAGTTTCTCTTATTCTTCCAAATCCTCGTTTACAAAATTTTTTGGACATGTAATTTTGTAATCGCAAAATTTTTGTTTCCAAAAGTACATTTTTGCAAATTTAACAAGGTGATGTGTGAGTGGAGAGATGATTCTTTGAGATGAAAAGGCTTGTCAAGATGGGGGATTCAGCTTTTGTCAATACTTCGACCATACCCCCATTTGGGAAAGTATAAGCTTTCTCCAGGGGACACGAGTAGAGCCGACTAGAGAAAAAAGCCCGGGTTGTGAGTTGAGGCCTCAAATTTCGGAAATTATTCTCAACTCCCGATCCACTACCGTCAATTTTCTGTGGAAAAGGATAAAGGAGTAAAGTCAATGGTTGATTTGGACTGTGAGACAAAGCATTACCATTGTGTAGGGGGTCCACTCAGCATCTTTCATATTTAGAAGAGTTCATGAATAGTCACCCTTTTGTAAAGGATTTTAAAAGAATGGAATTTGCGAACTATATGGAATTTACGGTAAATCTAAGTTTGAGACGAGTGTTTGGAGGGAAGGAAAAGCCGGTCTGTTGTAAATAGAGAATCGATAGAATTGGAATGTGGACAGGAGCTTTTTGCTCAGCATCCATTCCTGCTAGAAAAAACTTAGATTTTAGACGTGGTTAGATTTTTTTTGACCCAGTGTCAAAATATTTGAGAGGGTGGAATCTTCTTCTTCCCTTTACTTGGACCCATTGCAAAAATACTGAATATGAATTCAATTCCTAACCCCCTATACATTTTTTCCCCAAATGGAGTGAGAGGCAAGATTTCATCCTTTAGGTTGACAACTTCAACATGTCCCAATTAAATCCAAGGATATAATGAATTTCTAAAATAATTTATTAAATATATAAGTGAAAATATTTTTTTTATATTCCATGACATGAGAATCACTGGGTCGGTCACAGTCTGGGGGGAAAGATAGAAAGAGACGCTATTTGCGTAGTACATTTTCCTTGTGATTCAAACTTTTTGGTATTGGAACATTCCAAGTTTGAAGCAAATTCTTCTATTGATTTGCAATAGTTTGGGAGAGCTGGTCTTGTGTGGCCTCTATCAAAGCAAATCCCAGTCTGTCTACACACACGCACTCATGGCAAGAGTACATGTGTGTACATACATTATGTTATGGAGTACACACACTGACTGTGGTGTATTTTTTTCTCCTTCCCTATTCATTGTTGATACCTAAGACCCTATTAAGGGGGGAGGAGAACAACAATGACGGTTGTAACAAAGCTAGGAAAACTATGTGCAATTCTTTCTGCACACACACAACATAAGGAAATGAGAGTGGAAGCTGTTGGTTCCCTTCCATCTCCTTGTATTACGGACTTTGTTATGTCGTACAGGTGTGAGATTTTCAGTTTTATACCTGTAGTCTAAACTATATAAAAGAATGATATTATTTGCAAAAAAAGTTGGATGCATGCAGGTAAATGCTCTTGTGCGAAAAGGTGTACGTTGTCCATGAAGGATATTCCACACAAACAAGAATATAAGATATGATTCCAAGATTTGTCTCAAAAATGCTATATCAAAAAAAATTATTTTGTACAGGTTCACATTGTGCACAAGACAAGTAAAAGGTGAAGAATCTGAGAGTAAAGGGTATCGTCAACAACAACTTTCCATCCAAACGAATGGAATGTATTATGCATTTAGTTTCGAAGGCGGCCCTTTTTTGCACAATGAGAAGCTATTTGTCCTCTACAGTCCCCTTTCATTCAAAACTTAGTTATGGTTTTGCCTTGAAAATTTTCCTTCTTAAATTCTTTTTGAAAGCTTTCTCTTAAATTCCCCAACCAACCAAGGAACATGTCCCCAAACGTTGTAGCCATTTCAAAACATTTGAATCTTACTTTTTGCAATTTTTTTCAGATTATTTGAAATTAAGCCTGTACATCATTTTATTTTTCAAATTATATCCCATTTTATAATTTTTACTGTATTTAATTAGGAGATTTTATAAGGAATCTGAGGAGTTCTCAGGTGAATTAATATGAAAACCTTTGTACAACTTTACGAAACTTTATATTATGTAATTGACGAGACGGTGTGAATGCTCAGAAATATGACTGTCAATTTTTTAATTTTCATTGATTGCTCATATTATCATTCAAAATAGTACAAAAACATTTTTTGCACTTAATTTGCAAAAAAAATTTAGCGTATGTCATGCTGTGATGGAGAATGTAATGGAAAATGCACTGCGTAGTTAATTTTGAATGATGTTTTATTTAAAATGAGTACACTTGCATTCAATTTTAGTCAATAGAATTTTTATTTGGTAATTGCTGCTAAAAATTTGTATCAAAGATCGTACAACGCCAGCGACTGTCATATCTTTGGCATATTTGTGTCAGTTACACTTATTTTAAATATTTTGAGTTTCTACTTAAATAATTATGAAATATTTTCTTCTTCGTTGGATCCTAAAAGTCAACATCATATCGTAGTATATCACAGTATTCAACATTATTATTAGTATACAAAATAGTGTCTATAAAAAATTGGGTATTAAAACTACAAGATATAAACTTTTAATAATTAAAATCTCTAGCCAGCATGAAAAATAGATTGACTATTATATAGTATATAATTTGAGACAACAAAATGGTATGCAATACCAAATGTGTGTGTGTTAAGAAACTATAGCTAATTCCATTAATTTAATTAAAACTAACCACTTATATTTGGCCACCATCATAAAATTTGTACTGTCCAGTAATCACTTAAGTTTAACATATACCACTGCACAAATTACGGACTTCCCCTTGTCATCCACTACGAGCATCTTGACCTTCGTTTTTATCTGCAGGATTACACAAACTTATTAATAACAAAAGTTAATGGAAGTATGTCTAAAGAAATTATCACTCATTTCTAAATTTAAATAACATCTTACGGAAGGGACTTTTTTCTGAATTGTGATTGTGTTTTCATATGTAAAACTTTTCCCTGCCTCCACCGGACATGATCCATCCTCCAACTCTGTACAAGCCTAAATATATTTAAAAATTACATTGTGATCTTAACAATTTCAAAGGGTGAAAATCATATATCATAGATAATTTCATACATTTCCTTTGAGAATGGTCACTGGTACTAAATACAATTTGGCAGTAACTTTGTAAGGCAAGGTTTTACTTTCAGATGCTGTGAAAAAACCAAAAAGTTATGAAGGGAAAGGTAAAAATGAATTTATCGCGAAGAAAAAGGAAAGGGCGAATTTTCCAGTAGAAAATGTTTTTAAAAATTTGGCTTTTTTGGATCCCCGGAAAAACATTCCTCTAAAGGTTACCTCCTACAGCAGAAATTTTCACTACGTAAGGTTTCCCCCTTGTCAAAATACATGGTTGAGCCTTACAACCCGAGATACTGAATTCTGTGACATTGGCTCCGGAACCTAGAGAGAAAATATTTTTCATTCTTGGTGTTTTATATATGACATAACTTTATTCACAATTCCAGTATTTATATGGAGACATTGAAAAATATAGAAACAATACCACAATCAGTGTAGATGTTAATGGATCCAGCCAACTGAATGATTCCCACCAGAACAATAGAAATTATAAGTGGAACTAGGGACGACATTGTAAATACAAAATAAAAATGTGAAGGAAGGGCAAAGGAAGGGGGATGAGCACGTTGTCTTTAAAAATCGCTGTAAAAAATTAGCTTTCCAAGAACAACTTAGATGCTAGACTCTCTCAATGATGTCTTTGATGGACTCTTCTTTTCAGGGACGTTTTCCGTCCATTAACTTTTATTGCACAAGTTGCATGGATGTTCTATCACCTTGTCTCTTATATGAAAATAAAAAAGAATCAAAATACAATAGGCGACAGAAGCTGTCTTCGACTCAATGTGTTCACAGTACACATGGCTATCAAATTGTATTCATTGTAAACATGTGTCGTGCTATGTATATTAACCAAAATGTAAATAATGATTCAATGTGTCTATTCTCTACTACATACCGTTTTACTATCAGAGCAATATGAGACTCGTTTTAATCATAAAGTTGTAAGTACATGTGACCCTACAATTTGTAATGTCAGCATACATCTTCTGGACCACATGAGTACAAAACTTTCAAAGACAATAATCGTAGGAGACAAAGATTTTCTAGAGTTATTCCTTCATGAGGGCAATGAACCCATTTAATATACTTATGATGTGATGCTTGGTAAGTAATATTTGCATCTAGTTGCAAATTCAACATTAATACTACTACTACTAGGTACTACATGAGACATTATTTGTACACTGTACAGACAAAAAACATAGGCTTTGCTTGGATTTTATTTGCAATTTTTAAGAGTTACACAGAAATCAATTATTAGACCATGAGTAAATACTTACTAATAAAAACAACAATCAAAAAACAATTACTCATTATTCTCACCTTTTAACATACAATCCATCACTCAGACATTGTTTTTTGTGTAGGTATTTCATTTTTGCATTGTGATTTCAACAATAATGTACAAAAAAATTATCATTTTTTTCCTGAAAATAAACGAATGACAAATCCCCGGTCATACAGGAAACTCCTCTCCTGGGAAAATGTCAAAATTATTCATGTGCAATAATTTGTCGACTTCGACAAAGCACCTTATATAAACAAATCATCTTTTTTTTCTTTTTTAAAAAATACTTTTAGTACAATATTATTACGTTATGTAAAAAAGAAGAAGTGCGCTTGAGTTAAAACATTATCTTGGTACAAATAATTGAAAGAATAATACGATATAAGATTTTAATGTATTTTTTTGAGATTCATTTACTTCACACCTGGAAAATACGACATATATGGATATGGATATAATTAGAAATACTGATACCGCACATTTAGCTATCCAACATACAATTCTCAAATATATACTTTTACTTTTGTGGATAGATATATATACAAATTTGCCATTTGGGCTATACTCCGTTGGGATTGTTATTCATTAATAATTGTAATACCTTTATGGATATAATATCAGATTTATAATAGTGGCTCTCTTAATAGCTGTGCACTGTGTGTTGTTGTTATACCACGTCTCTGTCACACTACCTTCTGTTCTGTCACAACTCATTTACTTACTATTTTAGTATGTAGTAGTAATTTGGTTCCGTAATTCCGTCGTGAATTGTAAATTCATTTTTTGAAAGCTTATCTATATTTATATATATAATGGACAATTCGCAGGTTTGCGAGGCAGTAACACTTAATGGTACTAGGAATAAATTAACTATATATATATTTGATATATATATAACTCTGTATTTAACTTTAGAAATGCTTCGAAACAAGCAACTTTTATATTTACTCATCAATCAACTTTGAGTTTGTAATCTTGTAGTTCTTGGTAAGTCATAAAATTGACTACTAGATCTAAGAAAATGTAGAGCTACTACTTTTATAAAATACAAAATGAAAATGTTATACAACTCAAAAGAATATATTATCACAATAAAACCCCCCACTTGTAATTTCGTAATTAGTTGATTACCCAAAAAATACATACTTTCGAATTTTCACCAACGACAATTCACAACAAAATCTACATTTTTTTCAAAATTTAAAACGAACACACATGCACATATTCAAATACAATGTATTATGTTGTCGTTCCCAATATTAAAATATCAAAATAATGATGACACAATGGAAAAAAAAACAAAATGAAGCATAAATATGTACAAATTCTAAATTCGATATAAATTTAAACTATAATCATGTTGAGATATTTACGATCATGATTTAACATATGCTAGTGAAGAAGTGTCAGCCTTACCAATGTGTGTATCTATCTGATGTCAGAATATTCTCCTATCTAATTAGTAATTTACTAATTACTGATACATAGAAAACTACAAATCGTAACCACAAAGTTGAATGAGTGTCAACTCATTAAACGTGTCGTCGTGGACACTTAGGTTAAAGTTGATAATCCCCAAGGGTCTCACTTTTAAGCATCAGCTTCAGGTAATTTTTCATTTTCATCACTAAGTAATTGGAGGAGTAATTCGTGTACCGGCTCAAAGGCTTTATAGTATCCAGCTTTGCTCAAATGCACTACATGCACATGTTGACACATGAGTATGACATACAACAATACATTTTACCCACGTGATATAATTCTTGTAAATCAGGGTGAACTTACAATAATCCCAAAGATCATGATGGCTGATGCTCCCTAATAAAACAAAACAGATGAGAACGTCATAAGATAATAATATACTTGTACAATTGATAATATAACTTATGCAGAAATTATTTATAATATTTATTCCTTACCGTCAGGTTGAACGAACCCGGAATCGATATTGACTAGCTAAAAGTCAAAAGAAAGAATGTGCTACTGTAAAGACATGTCATTCTAATTCTAATTTGTAGGGAATTTATGATCATACCTGTGTTTTCTCCTTCTTCGGAAGAGCTTTGGAAAGTATATTATTAACTTCAGCATTTCTCTGACGAAGTGGATTTGGATTTTCTCCCCGAGGAAGTAAAGTCTATGTAAAAGGAATGCAAATTGTAGACTAGAAATTTACCCATATAACTAGAATATCCTTTTGTCAGACTAAAAATTCATTTACTTACCAACACAAGGATATAGGTTTGCGATTGCCGTTCCCTTATAGCATCAACAATTGCCAAAATCCCACTAGCAACCTCTTCAGCACTACAACCGTGGTTATTTGTACCCACATGAACTATGACAGCCTGTAAATAAAATTTCATACATGCTGAAGAATCAATCCCACAATTTTAAAGCAATAAATACTTTTATTTTGAAAAAAAAGTAAATACTTTAGGATTCATAGAATCCATTTCTCCGTTTTTGACCCGCCACAATACATTTTCTGTCCGTTCTCCGCCAATACCAAAATTAAGGGCATGCATGGGTACGAAATGGGAATACCACATATCTGAAATATTTAATTAAAAAATATTAAAATTCGTCGTAATGATGTGGTTCAATGTAGGCCTATTATTGCTTGTTATGGGATCCAAGAATTTACTTAATTATAGATTTTTTGCCATATACCTGTGTAACTGAGATATGCGATATTAGAGTCACCGATAAGAACAACTTCCGGTTCCTTCTCTTGTGCTTCCGCCACAAATCTTTTGTGCTGTAATTAAAATAACCCATTTAGTTTTTATGTCCAAAGTGAATCGTACAGTACGATTCGTACTATTTAATGCAAACTGTCAGACTATATTATTACTGTGTCAAAATTAAAATGGAAATAGTCAAAGGTCACTCACCAAACTCATCCACCGATCATCCCCAAAAATATCCCCAGCAGGAGTTGGAATCGCAGCATTATTATCTGCGGACATGATTGCTACAACCACACAATTTTGATAAATCAACTTTCTTGATGCTCTTTTTTCAAATGATCAGCGGGTCCCTATGCTCCTTATGGTTTTTATTCTATGTATGATGGTTGTGCAATTTCCTGCAAAAATCACTGCAAAATACAATGTCATGACAGTAAATTGTACTCTCAAATTGGGATTTCCATCTCGTATGACATGACCCTTGAATCAGCTTTGTACATTTGAACCTAAAAATCGTCCTTTCACTTTTGGTGAAATACCTTAGGATCACCTTGGAATCACTTTCTCCACACATTACGTGTGTAACTTCGTTAGTTGATTGAATTAATATGATCATTTTCGATATTTTGATATGATATTTTTACTATCCTGTTTGTTATCATGATTTCTTTTGACTATCTTGTAAATCAAGTGGATATGTACTTAACACTGTGTCACACAATGCACTAATAAAATAAGCTTTTAGAGTTGGAGAAAGCACACAATTTTGTGATGGCCAAATAATTAGTTTTAATTTTTTTAAGAAATCAACGACATTTTCATTACACATGGATACATTTAATATTGTATGTAGAATTAAATAGTCAATTGATTTTTCATCCTGGCTAGAGATAATATTAATATTAAAAGTTTACATCTTGCAAAATTATTTAAGGGTTGCTAGCAATTTCAGCTGCTCCAGCCGCCCCTTGAACACCAGCAACACCAGCAACTCCTGATGCAACAACTGCGGCCTGGGCACTTGAAGTGGCTGCACCACCTCCTGTATTTGTTGACTCGGCTCCAGCTAGGGCTACATAACATGTGACATAAACACATCATATTTTATGTAAAACTACTCACGAGTAGTTAAATCTATTGTAGAACTCTAGTACAATAGAATCTTGGAATTAATGGACTTACCTTCAGAAACACCTAAACCTTCTCCAGCAGCTGCACCTGCCTCTTGACCCCCTTGAGTACCAGCGGATGCTTCTCCGGCGTCCACAGCTGCCCCACTTGCCGCAACAACTACTTGGGCCACACTTGCACTATCCCCGTTTGTACTGGATCAAAGTCATAATGTCATATTATAATTAAAATTCAATACCTTTGTGATTTTTTAAAAATCACTACCTTGAACCAGAGGCTGATGCTTCTCCTCCGGCACTCCCAGCTCCTTCCGATATTTCTCCAGCTCCTGCCTCTGAAAGTAATTAAAATTGCTCATTAATGGATGAATGTTTGCTGTATCAAACATGAAAGGTCAGTCCATATTTCTCCACGTAGTATATAATGTGGGGAATACGAACCTGGGAAATTTGGGCTTTGTGGATGAGGTAAAGCCGAGGTGAGGACAATCAAGACGCTGAAAATGACAAGGAGAGACTTCATGTTGATGAGATTTGTGCTGGAAATTTCTTCTGGCTAGTTAGTACTTTGGTGACTGTACTGTTGACTGGTTGAGACAAAATATGAAGGAATTGGAGTCACGTCAGTCATTTTATAGGATGCTTTCACAGCCCACGGCTGTGTAAAAATGTGTGTACTTATATGAAGCATGCTTCCTTGGACTGTGTCAATTTTAGACACCCGATAAGAATGATTTTTTTGTACGGTATACAACACTTGTGTGTGTGTGTGTCACCCCTATCCGTCATGTACAGTCTTCGTGTGTGTGTGTGTGAACCATCTGTTTCATAATTGGTTGGTACTGGAATAATGAGGGTGATGACTCAAGGGTCCCTTACAATGAAACGTTGTGGTATTGTGTGCTTAGGCCAGACAACAAATCTGTCCAGATGAACATGTTAAAGTCCGAGAAACGGTGCTTCTCTTTTTAAAATATTTTTTGTCCATGTGGTCATCATCACCCCTGATTCATTAAACATAGTGATAATATCCTTCGTGAATTTTTTTAACATGACTTGACCTTATGTCGTTGTATAAAATGTAATTCAAGAACAGTCAGTCCAATCAATTGTAATACAATCAATGTATTTGCCTCTAGAGAGTGAAAGAAGACAAAAGTATAAACGTCTTTTAAGAAAAAGAGTCTTGCAAGTTTGTTTAAAAAGATAAAAGTGTTAATAAATCAATGAGCCCTTTCAAGTCAATAAAGACACATTATGCATTATTATTAGACATGGAATAGAGAAAAAGTCTCAAAAGTTCATGACCCTAGTATTTGTTTTGAGTTCATGTGAAAGCTTGGGGAGTCAAGAGGATTTGTGACTGACACGAAGGAAGTAAAAATATAAATGGCTCCGACATATATAATTTTCCACACAAACACACACCCTCAAGACGCACCTACGACGTACTTGGTACCTATCTACTTATGTGTGCGTGTGTACTACACACACACACTAGATATGTAAGTACCAAGAAACCATGGAAATGCTTCAATGTCCCTTGCTTTCTTTAAATGGAATTCCCATTTTGATTTGAAAATGTCAACAACAAAGTAGTAGTAAAAAAGTCATCTTATAATAATAATATTATTATGATGTTGTCATTTGTGGAAGATTAAGGTTGTTCAAATACTAGTGATTAGGAAGATTGTTTTTCTTTTATTTATAGTACATTTTCCTTATGAAATCAATCATGTTTTATTGATCATTCTTTATAATTTCCATTCAGTTTGTAATCTAAATTGTATTTTTACAAGTTTATCTGTTGTTTGTTGACAAAGGAGGCGATGGGTATAGTTTTAAAAAAGATCCTACTGGGGAGTTTCAGCAATATTCTTATTTGTTTGATGATGATGATTCTTTTGACTGTGACTCATGGGAGCCTGAATCAGTTTGACCTCCAAGGTACAGATGAACAGGATGACCGGGGAGAACAAAATGACCAACAAGACCCTTGCCAGGTTGTCCACAAGTTCACGTTGAGCTCTCTGGATATTTCATTGTGTGCACATGTGACGAGTAAGCCTATTGTATTCTACACACACGCATACTTATACACACATCTTGGTTACTTCTTAATCGTGTGTGTGATTCATAGCAAAGTGAATGTATGTAGTCATAGAATGGAAATTTACAGAACTTTTCCTCATGTTTGAGTCATACGATCTTCAAGACATTTACCCTCCATGGTCCTATAAGGGAATCTACGGTATGTTCATATTGTTGTTCCCAAAACAAATAGAAGGTGAAATCCAAGACTAATTTGATTCACTGATCAACTAATACACAGTCATCATTATTAGGTCCAAATGAATGGCATACATTGGACGTACAACTATTTAATGCAAACTCGTCTGTCTCCTTCCAAAGTTTAGTCAGCAAAGGTTAATAGGAAATGAGTATACCTATGTCACAGTCACAATGAATTGTTGTGTGGGTCAAAGGCAAAAAAAAAGAAAAGCTCAATATTTTTTGTCATGTCAGGAACGACAGAGATGAAAGGAATGGATGCTACTACTCCACAGGCAAATATTAGAAAAGCACCAAAACGTGGTCCACCAAAACCAAAACCAACAATAGGTTCGACAGCAGATACTCATTCTGTAACAGAATCACTATCATCAAATGTCGTGCTGGACTATTATGGTCCTATCCCGTCATTCATGAAATTTGGTGGGAATTTGACTGACAATTTATGTGATGGTCCAATGCCCTCCCCCATCAATATTGACACAACCAAAGCCAAAGTTCAAGATTCCTTGACTGAGTTTGATTTCAGTAATGCTGACAATGACTACGCCATCCGAATGTATTTCCCTGAGGACGGAACAAATCTTTGTTAGCTAACATTCCATTCTGTGGCATTTCATATTTTTGCATATGTATCATATCATGGTCAAGTAATACACAATAATTGATATTTTTAGTGACAGTCAGAGTGGAGGATGCTTGGGGAACACAGAAGGCACCTTGTATATCCAAGGGAAGTATCAATGGACCTGATTTGTGCTTTGACCGATTGTACATACATTATGGAGTGGATGGGATTACAGGATCCGAGCATACATTGAATGGAAAAAGGTGATTACTACTTTCAGTGAAAAGTTTTCACTCGACAGATTTTTGAAAGATAGTAAAAGTTCTCAATTATGACAAAAATGACATTAATTCTTGTTGTCAACCAAACTTCTATCATTTTACTGTAGCTTTGCAATGGAGTTTCAATTTTTCTTCACAAAACAAGATGCAAGACATAGGTCAGTGAAAGAATTTTATTATTTCCGGCTCAACGAGTATCTGACTCATGTTGGACAGTCAAACATAAGGGGAAAGTATGTTCGGGCTCTGTCTATTTTTGTGCAAGTTGTGGACGTGAGTTGACTTGCATACATACATACATACACAGTGGTCACTCATGAATAATTTTGACTCTTAATATCCATTCTTGTTGTTCTGAAAAGACTGGGAAATCTGACATAAATATGAGAATCCTAGCAGAGTTGGCAAGAATGTTTTGGATCCCTGGACGGGACAAGATGATACGTAGTTATGCTACTGTAGACAGAGTATTTAAGTTTAAATCATTTTTCCCAAGGTCAATTTACTATGCGTACAAGGGTTCACTCACATTCCCACCTTGTTTCCCGGATTTGGACTGGGTAAAGTTGACAAACAATAATTAGGAGTATACCTGCCAACTTTACTACTTAAAAGCACTGTGAAATTAATGTATAAACCTTTGTTTTATACAAGTAAGGTAGTCTTTGACCAGCCCATTAGTATATCGAGAGAAGATGTAAGGGAAAGTTGAAATGCTAAAATAATAACATTCTAATTGGTTTGATACTCATGCATTTATATATCTACGCACAGTTTGAAGCCTTCTTGTTCATTCCGAGTGAATTTGATGATGGATATATTGCGGGGAACAGTAGGCCGATTGACAGCATCTATGTTCAATTAGAAGACCGAAAAATAAACAAGGATGAAGGGTCGAGAACACAAGTTGCGAGACGTAGAAAAAATCGGGAACTTTTCAAGAGTATACCTCCACAGGACACTTCGAAGGAACAACTGTATGATTATTATGAAGAAGAGAGTGGGACAATTTCATGGACAAAGAGAAAGTCATTTCATCATCTCCAGATTCTCCTCATTTCTACTATTATTACACAGATGAGTTATTTAGTTACCTGTAATCAAATTGTTTCATGTGATGTACATACCTTTCAATAAAATCACCTACCTGTCCAATTAATTCATCGAGTTTAAGCTTGGGTTTTCAACCAATCAGCGTATTCGGGAGAGCTTGTGGGCGCCAAGCCCTAAATCACAATTTTTTTCGGGAATTGGAGAGATTTCGGAGAATCTTTCTCTGAAAAATTATATTTATTTTTGAAATGTTTTATTTGACTTAGTCCTGGATCATAATGTCGACGACGGAAAATTTTGTGAACAGCGCAATGCGGTCATCAGTGGCCTCCTTGTGTCAAGCCGTTGGTTGGAACTCGGCTCACTCTACTGCAATAGACGTTTTAAATGACTTGTTCAAAAATTATTTCATAGATATTGCAAAAAGGAGTCATTTGTACGCAGAGCATTACGGACGGACTTGTGCCAATTTTGATGATGCTGCCCTTGTCCTTGAGGATTTGAATATATCAATTCCTGAATTGGAAGAATATGTACAAAAGTAAATCCTTTCATTTTTTAAAAATTTTTAAAATAAAAATGTATGAGATAATGAATCTGTCTTTCTACAATAACAATAATTTGTACGTTCACACCTCCTGCCTAGAATTAATATTTCTTTTAAATTAGTAATTACATATTTATGGTAAAAAATAAAAAAAAGAATATTTATACTTGACACTAATATAAATCGTACAAAATATCACAAATTGACAATGTATTTTTAATTGACTTTTTGTAGTTTTGATCCTGTCCCGTTTCCAACTCTACTTCCCGTTTTTCCCTACGAGAAGGAGTCAAATCTTAATTTTCTTCGTCCTGGAAGTCAAGAGGTCCTGACTCGTCCTGTTCACGTCCACGAATATATGCCACCAATGATTGTTGAGGAAGAAACAACCAAAGTTAAAAAAGACAAATCTGATGGAGAGTGGCAGAGTTGGCAGGGTTCAAATTCTGATGTTGCTGCTGACAGTAATGATGGAAGGACATCACCGACGTTGGCGGCAATAACATCCCCAACAACAACAAATGGCAAAATGAATGGAGATGTGGACAAAGAAGTGAAATACAATAATAGTTTAAATGATTATCCTTCAACACTCGCAGCTTCCTCGGCCGTTTCGCCACAGTCACCCAAAACACCAAAATCTTCCAAAAGGTATCATTCAGTTAGAAATAATTATTAAATAAGTGACAACTTCGTATTACATTTTAACACGAGCATACGCTTACAATGTAATAAATATTCTTGAAAAATATTTTTAAAAATAATATTGATGAAATTTTTATAGGATGGAATCACCCGGAGAGAATCCAGCTTTAAAAAGAGTTAGAATGATGTTAGAAGAGGAGGGACATCCACTAAGAGAAATAACTTCTGTGAGTTGTGACTTTTTGGTATTATTTTTGCACACCGATGCATGTAATAGCCATCAATTGAGTCACGTCTGACCAAGATATTAAATCATTACATACATGTAGTATTTCATTCAGTCATATATAATATTTTTTGTAAACTTAGGTCATGATGACAACCTCAGGGTTCTTGACATCGTCCCGGGAAGGTCGCCTGCCAGACTCTAAATTGCCACCTAACCGTGACTTTTTCGAACCACCACCCGCCCCTGTCCCGAAAAAGAAGATCCCAACCATGAAGAAAATTGTGGAAGGTGTCAAAAAAGTTGACAAGGAGAAGGAGAATCAAAATGACAAGGATACTGCCGACTCTGCTTTCAATCTCTTTGAGAAGCCTGACAAAATCTCTTCTGCCACTTCTGGTATCGACAGGACAAATGACTCTGCAGCCTCACGAGACAAGAGCAAATCCGAGGAAAAATCAGAAAGAAGAGAAAAATACAAGGATCGGAAAGGAAGACTTGAGAAGGGGAAATCATTAAAATTAAAGAAAAAATTAAATCCCTTGTCATTATTATTAAAAGATGGGGATGGTCGGAACAAGAAAATGTTGAAACCCTTCAAAAAGAAAATTGGTAAAAATAAAGCAGAGTCGTTCATCAAATCAAAAACAAAATCTATCAAAATTAAATCTGAAAAGATTCCCAGAGCGTCATCTTCGTCTGCCCTTGAAATGCCGGAGTCTGGTTTGGATCCCATCGAGAGTGATGAAGATTTCGGTACATTAGACACTACATCAAAATTGACCAGTATAGGAAATAATGATATTATTGTGACCAAGAAGGAACGGAAAAAGAAAGAAAAACAAGTGTCTCCAATCAAACTCAAAGATAAAAAATTAAAGAAAAATTTACTTGCCTCCTCTTCATCCAAACTTGCTAAATTTTCCAAATTATCTAAAGTCTCTCAAAAAGTAGATAGAACTCCAAATATTTTCGAGACTCCAGATAAAATAGTTCCTGTCCCAATAGCTGGTTTACAAAAGAAGAAACGTGGACGACCAAAAAAGTATCCTCCTTTTCCTAATTTACCCCATGGTCTTGCACCTCCTCCCCCACCCCTCATCAAATCTATAAAATACAATCGCAAAATTATGGAGAATCGAGATGATATGGACATGAAATCCTTTGTGCCAGAAATTAGCATTAATGTGAGACCACCACCAGATTTTGGCATTGTGAGAAATTTACCCTTACAACCAGGATTAATACCAGGTGTTGTAACTAAATTTGAACTTGATCAGAATATCTATTGTTGTGTATATTATTATGCATTCTATTCTGATATGTAAAAAAATTCTTTTTTAAATTATGAAAACCAATTTTTGTTGTTTTCTTTTAGCATTTATTCCTCAAGCGGGTCTTAAAATGCCCAGTCAACTCCCATCCGCGATATCCATTACTCCAGCTACACCAACCGTTTTACCGCACTCTCCAGGCGGTGGTCCCCCGTTCAAAGATTCATCCTCTCGTAAAGAGTATGGAAATCTCCCGTCTAGTGTCTGCTCCTCCGTGACAATAACTCGTATTGACAGTAAGTAAAGTGTTTTTTTACTAATTCGGAAACGTAGAAGCAGTACATAGTCATAATACAACTTTTAGTTGTCACGCAATTGAATTTTATTCTCAATATCAAAGTATGAATAGGAAACAGTAGTTCATGTGCAAAAAAATATGTCCAATGTATAAATTAGACACCATATTTTAACAAAATTCATTTTTTAAAAACAAAAGTGTGTGATAGGAGTCAATCAATTATGTATTACTCACACACACAAGAATCATCTAATGTTTTACAAATGAATCATATTTAATTTCAGTGTCAAATTCTCAAAAATTACCAACACCTTACGATTCCCAGTCAACGCCTGGAATTGGCACTCCAAATTTACAAAATTCCTCTTCTTCATCAAATGCAGCCACAATAACCCCAATTCAGTCGGACTCTGGCATTACAATCACCCCAATTGTACTGGATACTCAACAGTCAAGTCAACCTCCGGAGCGGGTCGCTACAGAGAAACTCCATTCATCTTCTAGTTTAGCAAAATTAGAACAAAATTTTCTGACAAAGGAACAAAGAAAGAAGGATCGAGAGAAGCGTAAAGAATTGAAGAAGGAAAAGAAGAAGGAGCGTAAAGAAAAGTTAAAGGACAAGAATAAAAAAGTTGAAAAGGTATCCGAGAAGGACAAAGATCGTGGAGAGAAATCAATTAGCACAAAGGAAAAGAAAAAGGACAAGTCAGAAAAGAAGAAAAAGAAGGACAAGGACAGTTCATCAGCTACGATTGGAGAGGCCATCGTTCCCAAACTAACATTAAAATTACAACATAGTTCGACAACAACTCCAGTAGACAGTCCTAATCCTCCTCAAACTTATCATGGTGGTGCTGAGGAACATCCAAGAAAAATTACTTTCAAACCAATAGAAGAAATTAAGCAAAGGACACCCTCCCCAGAATTGGCTAGATTTTCACCTCTAGTCACTCGGTAAGAAAATTTAGGCTAGATATCATAAATTCCGATTCCATTATTGTGAACATACTTTATTCTTTCATCTTTTAAAGTAAAAGTGAAACTAATTTCTGTCTTTTGCTTGTCATTTTCATGTAGGCCATCGAAAAAAGTTTCAGCTCCAAAGAAATCTCCACCAGTTCCAGCTGCGTTGAAGACACCCAAACAAGAAGTTGTATCATTTCCCCCCGCTAATGTGACGACTACACTCAGTTCTAGTGCTGGCTCTAAACGTGGTCGTGGTCGTCCACCAAAATCAACAAAGCAACCTAGTAAATCGAGCTCTCAGGCTGGTTTGATAACCGAAACAGTTGGCTCATACATTGACGAACATGTAAGTCGCTGTCATTTACTGATATGTAGCTTCAACCAGTTTTTCTACGTTTCAATCTTAATATTTAATCAATTTCTTTTTTTCGTTCGACAGGGCAATAAAGTATGGATTTGTCCAGCATGTGGCAGACAAGATGATGGAAGCCCAATGATAGGCTGTGAAAAATGTGATGAGTAAGTAATTTTTTAAATACAATCAACGTTCAATATTCCTATATGAATTAATAATATCATTTTATGAAAAATGTTTTTATTTTCAGCTGGTACCATTTCCCTTGCGTGAATATAGTAGAAGCTCCTGCGGACACAGAGTCGTGGTTTTGTAAGAAATGTAATGTAAAAGAGAAAAGTGCTAGTTATAATGATCATCGGAAAAGACCGAAACTATGAAATTTTTAGAGTTTAGAAAATTTTTAAAATTTTTTTTGATCACTTCTGCATATTTTTATTAAGTAAACAGTTCCATAATTTTTAGATGAAGCATACATGAAAGTGTCTATTAATGTTTGAGTGTATCTACAAGAGGACAACAACACGCAATTCGACGGATACTCCGGATAATTTGCTTTTTGCATTAAATGTTATTGATGTTGATTCCATTTTGCAAACGTTCTACATTCATTGTATTTATAAGTATGTACTTAATGTTACATTATTTAATGTAGCCACCCCGGGACATTTCATAGTCAATAAATATTACACTATTTGAAATCCATCAGATAAGCAATAACAATGTTATATTGTTACATATATCACCGTACTTTTTTCAAAGTTAATATTTCGATTTTATTAAATTCATAGTTTCAATACAACATACAACTTGCTATGAAATAGCAATATTGTATTTCACAAAGATTAAACAAAACTAGATCGAACAATCCTACAAATACATTCTCTGTATTTTCATACATAAATTAATAGCTACCTGCACTCGACTGCATCATTACATAAATATATCTATTAATGCTCATGAATTATTATATTGATATTCACTTTGATTTCTTAAATTTAATATATTGTATACGAGTCGGCGAATATTCACAAGTACGCTTCGTAAAAATTTAGTCGATTCAACAAAAAAAACAAAATGCATTTGAACATAAATACATGTTATAAATTCAAAATGAGTAACAAAATACAATGAACACATTTAACTTTAACAAGATGACAAAAAAAAGTTTGTACTGTATGTTGCACCATCTAAATAAATTCATTTTTTTGTACTTGAGAGGCGAGGCTTTTTTACAAAAAACGGCAAAATTGATTGATTCGCAGACTTTTTTTCTTTAACCTTGTCTGGATTATTCTTTCGCCATGTACTTAAATGGTTGAACTGTACTTTTACTGGTTTCTCTTGTAGTTTAGACAAGCGTTCAGAGGCACGAGAAGCAGCGACACGGAGAGACAAATTTTCATCATCCATTAATTTACTCGCACATTCATACTTTTCTTCTCCTCTCTCTGTGTATCCACGTGTTTTGATAATATTTTTTCTTGTGAGGTACGTTGAGAAATCTCCTTGGTTGACATTGTAACCAAGATCGGCTGCCGCATATGCACAGGCTTGTTGTTGTGTTATTCTCCCATTTTCGGAGAGTCCCTCTCCAAGTTTGTAATAGTCCAAGGCCAATTCATATTTCTCATCACCATTTGGTGCTTTTCCGGGGCTAAACTGACAAAACTGACGCAAGTAAACCGAAAAATGCGATCGGTAAATTTTCACTCCCAAGTCAGCGGAAGCGAGTTCACATGCCCTTTCTTGAGTCATGTCATCTCCTCCGTCTTCATAATAACTTCTAGCCACGTCGTACTGCATCCTGGAGACTAAAAAAGTAATAACAATGCACATTTTAATAAAGGGAGAAAGGGGAAGAGAGTGAGTGTGTGTGACAAGATATTTACATATTATGTATATAATATCGTATTATTATTATTACCATCACTTCCCAGTGGTAACTCAACTTGAGTGAAGGCTGATGAATCATTTAAATACTTTTGATGGAGAGCCTTGTCCTTGTCATTCGGATCGACAGTCTAATACAAAAAAAACATATATAATAGAAATTTTTTTAAAAATATATAATAGTATAATACAGTAAAAAAAACTTTGTATATAGTATGTATGTACTAAATTATTAACATGTATACTCACTCTGTGATCAGAGCACATCTGGATGTTGACATACTGTCTACCATAATTCTTTGTCTTTTTAAGACAATGAATTATATGCACCTCACCAACTGTCCAAGTAAAATTACGAGCCTTATCTTCCCATAGGGAGATTTTGAGCTGTGCATAAAATCATATTATTATTAGCAACAGAAAGTGTACATGTGTATGTGTTAAAAATTTTTTTTAAAAATATTATAATGTATACTTACGACGTGCTTGGTATCGTCAATCAAAAAGAATCTCTCATGGTCCAACTCTTTCGTTGAAAAAAACTATATTTTGTGTACAAAGGGGTTGCATTCACGAGGATGCCTCTAACATCTGAATTAAATAATAATTATTATTAATGAAATTGACTCTCTCTCTCTCTCTCTTAATGTTTGTCAAAAAAAACAATAATATTAATATTGACACAATACCTGTGCATTTAGGCACCATATTAGCTATTGCGGAGAGGGGGGTGAATGACCAAATAATTTCCCGAGGAATGGAAACATCATCTTTGAGACTACAGATTTTGGTAGTAGCATGAAGTGACAGCTCAAACAAGTGGGGTAAAGCAGAATTACGATGGTCCGACGTTTGTACCTCAAAGTTTTCTATCAACACCATATCTCCTGGCTTTAATAATAAAAAAAAAGTTTTTTTTATTATTATTGATAAAACACACTTAAATCTTAGATAAAAAAAAACAAATTCTCAAATTAAAATTTACCTTGATTTCATCCAATGGTTTTTGAGAGAGAACATCCCCAAAAGCGGTCACCCGTATTTGATCCAACCTGAATGTACCGTCCAGTAAGTTCACTCGTGAAAAGTGCCAATTCTTATTTTTTGATAACTTGACGTCAGTTGACCACGTACATCTCGCTATGATGGCTTCTTTTCTATAAATAATATTAAGATATTATTATTTGGAAACTAACTACATTCATACATGTATTTGAAAAAGAGAGAGAAGTAAAACTTTAAAAAAATACCGTAAATGGCGACGGCCTTTTGTTTTCACTATTTTGTTTATTGGAATGACTTGGATTTTCTTCTTTGACAAAATAATCCTGACCTCAGACACTGTCAATTTGCCAAAGAGTTTTCGTATGTCCTACAAAGTTTTTGTATATTATTTGTAAGGAATATTCACTTTTTTGAGTTGACATTTACATGAATAATAATACTTCAATTTTTGCTTACCTTTGTATTTTCGGACTCCCAGGCCCTCAAGAAGTGGTCACCGTTGACCTCACTAACTGCCATTACGACTATCTATTTACAAAACTAAATCGAAAATCTTCTCGACAATTATTTAGCCGGCATTAGAAGGCGGGAAAGATCTGGTTACTCTACGGTTTTTATGAGGGGCAAATTGTTTCAAAATCTTTTCCTTTTTATTCCTAAAAAGGGGACTACAAGGTCATAAATTCTTTTCATTTGAGAATTTCCCTTTTCTCAGAATCATAAACTATAAAGGATATCAGATGATCACTCCGCAAAAAATCATTGCATATTATTATATTCTAATTATTCTAATAATAACTTGTTACGCGTTCCTACATACCGATATATAATAATAAAAATAAATTTGATGATTGAAACTTGCCCCACCCTTCATCATCACAACACCATACATGCTAGATGCTAGTTATTATTATCATTTGAGCCAATACAATAACAAATTGGTTGGTGGTGTTTTTATTGATTCTAGTGACGAGTATATTTACCATAAATCAACAACATAAATGCACGAAATATACTTATTATGCTTAATAATTTGACATCAGAAAGAGGAATAATGATAATAATTATAATAATAATGATTCTTGACAATCGTGCATGCGACTGTGTGTATGTACAACTAAACGTTCTATTAGTACGTACTTATTATAGAATAATACTTATGTGAAAAGGGTACACAATGTAATTAAAATATTACTATCATATAGTAATTAGTGTGTGTTTAGTCAAAGGACTTTGTTTGCTTCACTAACTATTCAATCTACATCAATGAAGTAGATTTTATGTCAATTTCCTTAGAATCTAGGAGTAAAAATTCAGCAGCATGTACTGAGATAGATTGTAGAAGTATTATAGATCGGGAATATAATACGTAAGTTATGGCCTTCAATCAGGTATTATTTTCTTCAACTCGTCATTCGAAGCAGGATCACATTTGGCATAAAATTTCAATGCTATTGAAGTTGCCTTCAATCCCCGAAGACTTCCTGATGCCTGTATGTGTGGTAATAGCAAACAAACAAAAAAAACATTATAGATTTTGTCAAAATATCTCGTAATTTAACTTAAAGTTGAGAAGTGCGTAGTGCTCACACAAACACAAAAAGATATCTTTACTCACCGACGATGTGATACTCATAAAGTTGAATAATTTTTTCAAAACAATCATGAGTGGCAAGTATTTACAGTTAGGCATGGAATTCCGAACAGTTTCCGCAGAATTCTAATCAAATTGCAAAGCAAAACATTAGTCATTGCATTAAAAGTAAATAATTAGAAAAAACAGACTAAATAATAATATAGGGAAAAAGAATAATTTCAATTATTATTTTTGAAAATGGAAAATTACCGGATCATCCATTATAAGATAGGCAAGGAGAAGTGACACATATGCTGCAATTAGACTATTCTCCATGTGTTTCCCAGCTGTTTGAATCAACTTGTCTATCGTGTCCTGGACAGAGTTTGTAGACTCACTCTCTGTCGAGTTTTGAGAATTTTGAGATGAGCTCTGAGAATTTGTTAGCTTCCCCTGAGAATCTTTTTGAGAGTCTGACCCCTTGGTCAATATATCATCCGTAGACGCTTCGTCTTGTTTCGCAGCCCGTTCCTTGGCAACAAACATTTCAACAAGTGCATCCAGAGTTGGTTGTTCGTCTTGTACACCTAAATCATCCATGGGCCAGGAGGAATGCAATAATTCAGCACCTTGACGTCTCACTGTTGAGCTCAGAATTGCACCTCGATTGACCTTACTATGCTCCACTAAATTCAGCAGCATGCAGAGTGACTGTAAAACAGTTATATATAAAATTACATTAAACGCTATCCATTGTATTGTTATACAACATATACTTTTACATACTCATGACCAACAAGAAGATCTTTGTGTTCTACATTCATGTCACAATTAACAGTCACAAGCAACCAACTTACATGCATAAGGAGATCAAAGATTTTTTCATCCGGAATATGACTGGACAAATGGAATACGGAATGTAAACAGAGAGGAAGAAATCCATCCAGACGACACAAGATTTCACTTCCAAGGACTATTGAGAATTACATTTTTTAAAAAAACAATTATTAACATTCATCCACATATATCTGAAAATATTCTTCCTTCTGTATTATCATTTTATTTACCAATTCCACGATAATCATGAGACAAGTTGACCAATACTCTGAGAACACTGAAAAGAATTTCCCTGATGACTGTAGCAGATTCAGCTTCCTTGTCAAGGCTAGAAAGTTGATCACTGCAAAACCTGAAAAGGGTGACAAAAATTTCGGGAGTATCATTCAGTGTTGTGGCCCCGTCTCCACCTTTGATTTTGTCCGTGGAAATTCCGAGAAGATATCGTTGATTCTCTTCATGATTAAAGGTCACTTGTTGTAAAACACGAAGACAACGGTCAATTTTCCAAAGTCTTTCAATCACAGGCTCGGCCCAACCCACTCCAATGAGCTCCTGTCTTAGCCATGACAGTGAAGTGGCCACTGCAATCACAATATATTATTAAATAAAATTACAGGATCATGTGTAAAATTTTCAGTTGAAAGGTTTAATAAACAAAAAGACGGTTTTAAGTCAAGTTGTTAAGGTTTCAGATACGTACCTTCAGTCACAATATAGTCTAAACCACCCAAATTTCTCAGTTCATGTTTCACCCATTCTCCAGCTCTCTTTGAGGTCAAGTATAAGAGAGTTTCTAAAGCTAATTCGGACGCCGTAATCTTTTCTAATTTTAAATGCTTGGCATGTCCACGATTTTTCATTTCTGACACAAGATTTATCACCCTCTGACGATGTTTTAAAATTTCTGGATTTTCATCCACAATTTCCTCGACTTGTTCGGCTTTTGTCAATGCAATGATGAGACGAAGACTGTCCGTGTCCAAATCCATATTGAGACGATCTTGACTTAGAACAAAAAGTACAGTGGATGCTAAAAGGGCCAAAACGGGGTGACTGGGTGCATCATGAAGTTCCTATGTAGTCACACAAAAAACAATTATTTACTTTTTAATATTTTTAAATATAGTACAAGAAGACATCTCTTCCTCAACTTTGGTATATCTCTTTAAATAGATTGAAATCACAATATAATTAAATCGTTATCTTACTTTACAAAATTCTGCAACAGTGCCATGGGCTCTTAAATGCATCCGAAATGCTGGTTCCATGCAACGCATGGCTAAGCTGACGGCAGATAAACATCGGTTTGTCATAGGATTTTTGTCTTTCAGATCTTCCAAAATGTACCAGACGTCTCCGTCAAATTCATGAAATTCTCCAGATTCTTGTCAGGGATTAATTAGAAACACACATTAATTAAAACATATATGAAACGCCACAAGTGGGTGACAGAATTGTCGAAAGAACAAAATGATGTCATACCTTGGAGTTCATGGATTGGTTTGACATTTCGAATGACTGTGAATAACTTTTTGGTATTCTTTTTACAAACAACTTTGGAACCTGCTCCTGCTCCACCAATCATTCCTCCTTGAGAATCTTCACCCCCACCCCCACTACTACTTGCTAGTCGACGCATGGATGCAATATCTTCCAAGTCAGAATCTTCATCAAAATCATCTTGAAAATGTGCATGGGCTCCTTCACTGTTGGAACCACTCGCATGATTTGTACTATTAGCTAATTTCCGTGCTTTCTCTTCCTCGTCTCCTTCCACTTCTCCACCAATGTGCCACTTGTGTTTGTACAGTGCCAGTCTTTTTTTGGGATTTCCACGATTGGAACCATCACATCCGACCTCTCCACTAGTTTGTGCTCGACTTTTGAAAATAGAACCTTTCTTTGTGCTTGTCAAATTTTGAGAAGCCAAAGCAGCAGCAGAAGAAGAAGATGCCAAAGGTGCAACCAAGCTACTAGTCGCTGTTGTAGTCAGGGATAAATTGAGAGCTCCAGATAATTTGTCAGAATCTAATGAGTCTTTCATTAAAATGTCTTCGTCTTCATCTTTGATAGTTCCACCAACACCACCACCTGTCACAGCTTGATGATGGTGTGTAGAGGAGGAGGAAGACATGTCACTATGAGTATGAAAGTCTTGTTGTGTTGACAGTAAATTTCTTACTGCATAAGGAGCATTAAATGGCGGAGCTAGTTGTGGGTTTGGATGATGATGGTGATCAAGATATTGCTGGTCAGAATGATGATGTTGTTGATGGTGGTGGTGGTGGGAATATGGATGAGAATAATCTCCCCCTCCACCTACCCCAGTAGTATTCTGTGGCATGACTGTTGCTGACATTGAAGATTGCTGCTGCCCTGGTTGATTGAGTGTAAAAGTGGATGATGAATTATTTGGAGATATTGACCTGGACCCTGAACTACTACTATTTTCTGGCATGAAAGCAGAGAGATCAAATCGAGATGTTTTCGGTGGACTCTTCTTTGGAGAATCATCATCAAAACTTTCATCCCAGTCATCCTCTAGTATTGCACGAATATCCTAAATAAATACAAGTTAAATTTGTCTATAATTAAACCTCTCTACAAGTGCAGTTAACCAGTGAGGTATACGGACTTACCTGAGCGTCACGAATTTTTGGAGGAGGAGGAGGAACCGGAACAGGAGGTGGAATACTAACTGGAGGAACATCCACTTGTAAATTCATTCCTAGGGAACGTTGAGTAGAAGTGGGTATCCCAAATGATTCTAATTTGTCACTCGGGAACTGGCTGGAATATATTTCAGACAATTGGGAACTATTGTACGGAAGATGTTGTTGCTGTTGTTGGTGATGATGATGTAGCTGTTGTTGTTGAATAACATGATGATGACGATGATGAACAGAAGGATTTAAATGTTGTTGTTGAAATGCTCCATTATTGTAGTCAGTATCGGAACCTTCCATGGATGACAACATTTGGGATAATTGTTGAAATTCAGCATCGTCTTCCAACTTTTTATTGTCAATATGAGAACTAGAATCGATTTTACCACTACTAACACCACCACCAACACTACTACTACTACTATGAAGAAAAATATTTGAAGAATAAGGGACAGCAGAAGAAGAATTTTCACTTGACAAATTATCATCTGCCGAGTCCCGACTTTCTGCTCGACTCAGTATAGGCATTGCTTCAATTGAGTGACGTGTTCGTGATTGTACTGAGAGGGATTCATGATGAGATAAATTTGGCTGTTCCTGTTCTTGTCCCGGTGGTTGTTGATGTTTACGTGAATTTCTGGTTAAACGACCAGCTGGTTTTTTCTCCAAAAGAGGTGGGGGAGGCTCACAAATCACTGGAGGAGTCACATTAGCAGTTAGGGCTAATAAATTCTTGGGCTTCCTTCCACGTTTTTTCGGTATTTTCTCTGGTTTATTTGGTTTCGTAGCATGAAGATGTACTTGATGATGTTGAATTTCCAGATCTATTAATGGTGGAGGAGCCTCAGAGACGGAGACTAATTTTGATGTAGTTTTATCTTTAAATATTCGTAATTTAATGGGTTGAGATGTTGGAGATGTAGTTTTGCCCTGAAATATTTGAAATTAGATTACATGTTTAACTGACATTAATTAAATAAACATCCCAAAAGTGTAAGGATCGCAATTTCATTACACTAATCACTCCAGTCACTGGACAGTCTAGTCTAGACTCCAGTGACAGTGGAGTTTAGTTTAGACTCTAAACTTTAGAGAACCATCCTCTGATATAAAGTACTCAAAAGCGCGACGAATCAAGGATAACAATGTCTCTGCATGACTGTCATTGCATGAGGTTGACTGATAAACTAACGCAACGATTGGCAACGAATAACGACTTGTGAATTTGATTTCAAATTGTACAATATATTCTTGAAAGGTTGACGAAAAATGTAATGAATTTAATTAGTTACCTTCCAAATGGGTTGAGATGTTGGTGGACTCATATTTGTTGCATTTCTCAGAGTTTTCACATTTTTGTCGGAATTTTGAGATTTCACCTTTGGTTTTGATGCTTTTGGAATTGGAATTTTGATGGGTGGAATCATAATATCTGTCATGTCGGGTCGAACTGTGGATGAATGTTGTTGTTGTTGTTGATCGGATGGCTTTCCAATTGGTTCTCCCACAACATCCATTGGTCCTCTTGACTTGAAGAATTTACGTGGTTTTACTACCACGGGGACAGGAGGAGGAAGAGTCATTTGAAATGGTGATCCCAGTCCTGCATTATGACTAGGCCCATACAGGAATGGATCTTTGTTACTCTGGACATTATCCAACAAAGTGTTTGAAAATTTGGGTCTTTTCTTTGCAAACTTGAACCTTTCTTCATCTTCACCTACGAAAGAATAACAATATAAATAATTAGCAATCAATTAAGCATTAAAACAACAACAATTGAGCTTGTAACGATGCTATACAAGAGGAAATGACTGTCAGTATTTATAATTATAGCCAAAAACAACAAATTCGTAATCTAACTACTACTTTTCATGCAAGTATATACGGTTCAGTAATACAACTCACCAGGAACATCAATACTAGAATTACCTGTAACAAATTCAAAAGTCATATTTCTTCATACAACTGGTATTCTTAAGTATAAAGAAATAAAACTGAATTGTGACTATTATTTACTATAAATTATAGCGTTAGTTGAAAAGGTTGACTTTTTTTGTAGTCAAGAGTATATTGAATAAATCACTTACGAGTTGATGTAAAAGAAGCAATCCCAAAACGACCTAAAAACACAATGTTATTTATTTTTTAAAAATACAAAAAAATGCAAAGGGATGATTTTGTGAATTTATATTAGACAACTAGAATTTCGTTTCGTAAAAAGAATCATTCAACTTTTTGATCATGGTAATATACTTTCAAAATACTGAAAGAAGACTCCAAATTATCTTGTATTGTACATTTACTGGTACAAAAATCTCTCACAATTAAAAAATTACAGAATAATGACAAAGTTGACAATTTTGTAAATAATAATAACTTACCAATTGCCCCCGCTGTCTTGTTGGCTGACGGTTTTTTGCTATTGCTGACAGATTTTAATAGTCTGTCAAACTGAAGTCCAGCCCCACATTGGTTTTTACTCCGAGATTTTGAATGTCGAGACATTCTGTAAACTTTAAATGTTCGAATTGTTAAAAGTCTTTCCTTTCATATCTTTACAAAAGCGTTCCCACAGGGCTGTTCAATCCTGAACTCGGGTTGTGCCGAATTTTTTTAAAAAAATTATTTGATATTTCAGGTTAAAATTTTTATTTTGACCCTTGTTGAAAATGACATTGATTCACAATTATTTGACACTAGGAAATGGTTCCACATAATATAATTTCAAATATCCAGGTACAGCATGAGGTCAAAGGTCTTGGTCGGACTCGCCACCAGGCTCAAGTTGACGTTGGTGAAGCATTCTCCTTGACAAAAGGAGGCTCCCAAGGTGACCGATCAACCGAAAGAACGACCTACGACTTTGACATTGGTCACACAACTTTACAACAATGGGATTGCCAAAAAAGCGGCATACCATTCAAAAGAGTGCCAAGATGATAAGGACAAAATTTTATTTTATTTGTGTCATTTTGGTGACTGTGATCGGACTCACAGGTTCGGTCGAGAACAAATACACAAAGGAGGCCAACGAAGGAGGAAATGTCATTTACCGTCAATTGGAACAACCATTCAGAATGGCCAAAGTCAACCTTGTCTGGCACAAAGCAGTACAGGTAAAAATTCTATCATAAAACCGGGTACAAGTAACTCAAACTGGATTAAAATTTCTGAAAATTATTCTGTAGAAATTGACTGAGAGCAAACTACGGTCCTTGTACTCTGACTTGCAACTTCACGACAAGGAAGAAATTCAATTGAAACGAGTTAAATCTGAAGGTTTGAATATTACAAATGTGATAGATTTTCTGGTAGATTTTTAAATCTGATAAATATGTTAAATCTGAAGGTGGGGATAAGGATGGCTTCAAGGAAGCACAATTACGAAGAAAATTTAAAGGTACTTATGAACCATTGCGATAATATTTAACAAATTTGTGATTACAAGAAAGTGACTACTTATTTTACTCTTTTTACTTTACTTTCTATTTAAAATTTAAATAGGTATTTTGAGCTCATTCGGTCTGATTGAGTATTTTGAGGAGGGTGCCAAGAGTTCAAAGGATCCTCATCATGACAAAAGTGACAATCATATCAATAAAAGTCTTTTTAAGGTGAGTAATTAGTAATTACATGGTATGCAAAATTAGTTTAATTTTCATTCAGTACCCAAACTATTTTGATAATTCTCTTTAAAGGACAAAAAATTAAATAAGTTATGGGAGAAGGCAGAAAAGGCTGGATTTACTGAAACCGAATTGAAAGCTTTGAAAGAGGAGTTTTCTCATCACCAGGACAAGGTCGACGAATACTACAATTTACTAGAAACACTCAACAACAAAGATAAGAGTAAGACTCCTATTTTTGTAAAAAGGAATTTTTCAGAGAGTCTAATACAGTAATTTTTAATCAGTATTGTATTTTACCTGCTAGATGAGATGAATAATGATGTCTACCATAACATTGATCTGGTTGAGGCATCAGATAATATTTTACCTCAACATAAAAAAGTTAACACTTCTGTCAATCAATTGAGGTACATAAATACTACACATAGTAGTATGTATTAAATAAATCTGGTAACGTGTTCTTTTAGCATTAAATAATTTGTAGTCATTCTTTTTTTTAGAGAAAAACATCGTGAGATTAAGGATGGATATGACGTCCTGCATAAAAAGGCTGCTTCTGGACCGAGCTCTTTGGACTTTACTGAACCTAGAGTACAGAATTTATGGAGAATGGCTTTAAATTCTGATTTCACTCCTGATGAATTATCTTCCTTGCAAGTAATAATAATATTCGAGATTTTTTTGGTCTTTGCGTTCAAATTCATATAATAAGAAAAATCAAAAATCTTTTTAGAAAATAATGTAATATTACTTTTATTGTAGCAAGAGTTGAAACATTACGAGAAGCGTATAGAGAAACTACATTTTCTACAAGGTAACATTTATTCATAGGTCACTAATGCAGAGCGTATCAATATACTCCAAATCTTTATATATTGTACTTTACGCTCACTTGCTATCCAAGTAATTAATCAATTTTTTAAAATTTTCAGGTGAATACTTAGTCAAGTCTGATTTCTCAAAGCAGTCAAACATAGAGAAGGGTGACTCTCCTTTTTATGAGGAAAAAATTAAGCGTCATGAGAGACATGTGGAGAAATTACACGACGAACTCGAAGCAAAGATTCTCAATCGGCATCATGAGCTTTAACTTTATACAACAAGTTTGTAGTATTATTATCATTCAGTTTGAATCTCGGCCAGCAGCTATTTTCTAGCTATTTTCAGTTGCATAGCATTTTATGCAACCATTTTTAACTCGTGAATAAGTTTTCTACTTAATTTACCAATCAATTTTTTTCTCTACAAAATCCAAATTATCTTCAAATTGCCATCATTACAAGTGGAAATAAATGTAATTGTTGATTACAATTATTTTTCAAAAAGACACTTTTTTGACGAGTTTTAATTTGATGCATATTTTCTCGGCAATTATTATATAAGAACATCAAGGTGAGAGTGGTGACGCTGATGGAGGGTATTTTTTTGTACAATTTTCATTCGAAAATGGAAAATAATGATATGTTTCATTTTTATGAGCTCCATCGAGAATAAAATGAGTAATAAGTGGATAAAAAATTAGAAAGCATCCCGACAACATGATCAGTGTCATGAATGTCACCCGACACCATTTGACTTTTGACGTCACCTTCTGACTTCGCCGACTTCGGCTACTTTTCAAAGAACCAGCTGTTGAATTAGGAATGGAAGGCCGATATGTTTCAGTCCATGGATTACTGTCCCCTTCCATTGGCAAGTGTGTCGTCTTGAGAGCTTAACATTTACACAAGATTACCAGTATTTCTATCAAGATTTACTCAAAGGTTTATGTAAATGAAGTTGTACACTTACACATAAAATTGTCCAGGTTCTTCATCACTGAATTTTGTTTCAACAGAGGCACTCATTTAAGCACAAATTACATGAGGTTTACACTTAGATTCAGGACAATTGTCTAAGGGTTTACATGAATCTAAAATAAAGTCCAATAACTCTTTTTACATTGTAACAATATGAAGGGCCTTTGATATAGTCGTGCTTTCTCCAAGAAAATTCTAATGATGTAAAAATAACCAAAGCGACAGCAACGTTTTCCCATGCCACAATTTATTGTCGACGAAATATGACAACTGAATTTTCCATTTGTAAGAGCAATACAGTAAATAAAATGCTCAGTTCATTTTTACGAAAATTTCCTAGTCATGTAATATAGATGTTTAGAGAAAAAATGAAAATCTTCCTATTTACAAAATAATTAATACAATCAGCCCAGAGTCCCTACGCTTTAATTACTAGTATGTAAAAATTAATCTCATTCGACAGGAAATACTGGGATAAGGAACCATTATGCATACCCAATAAAGCAAACGATAAAGTAGATGGACATGATGGGACAAATCCTTGTGCAGGAGTGGTTAAAGACATTGTAAATTGTAATGGATCAGCATCAAATTAAAACTTTTCACTGCATATTGGAATTTATTTCCATATCTCATGTATTGTAGTAGCAGACATACAGAGTGTCAGCCTATGCACATCATTGAATTCATTTGACGTGTTTTTAGGTAATATGATGAATCCTCATGAATTTAATAATTATAATTACATTATATTATCGTATGCTTAATAGATATATATATGTATATAGTATAATATTGTTGTTTAATTATATTATAAGATAATAATAGTATAACATAGCATAAAAGTTCCTAAAACTCTCTATTATATTTAATCTAGTTTTCTCTCTATAACTACTCTGTTGTAACATCATGTTTTTATCAGTTTCTTCATCAAACAGCAACTTTACCATTTTCTAACTGTGGAAGTCTTCTTGCTGTCAGATTTTCAGTTTCCGCAAAGAATTTTTTCATATATAATATATATATATATATATATCAATATTTCAACTGTAATATTTGTAATAGTACAATAGTAGGAGTAGGTATGTAGTGTATATATGCGGCGTACAATAGTAGTGTAACTATGTATATGATATCATACTCAGTTTCAATCTTCAATAGGTAAATTTATTTAATTATTATTATTCAATCTTCTAATCACGGCATAATTGTTTCTCGAAAAGCAATTCATCATCTTCTCCTTTCCTTGGCAAGGTTCCAACTCGTTCTTCGACGTTGACGAATGGAAATTTCAAACCAAGATCAGTTTTAGTTGTCTTCAATTTGTTTGTTTGATGGCAGATTTGTATTATTTTTTACTAATTAATACAGACATCATAATGAGGATGAACAGGTCGAATTTGGTCTTCAAATTCTTATCTGTCATAATCATTATCCCATCTCATTCCTAACGTCCATCTTCTCTCATGTGTACTCGACGTTAGATTATTCAGTTAAATTACTGAATATTGGCGGTGGATGTCAATTTTCAGATATGACTCTTTTACTCCAAATTTTGGTTAAGAGTCCATTGTCATAATAGTTGACAGTTACTTTAGAATATCTGTCAACAAAATATATTGTATGTATTAACACGGTATGTTGTTCATAGGTTGTAGTATAAGAGGATAAATGTACATCAAACTTTTTTTAATGTAATTGTTTAATGTTTGTGTTTGTGTGGCCGTCTATTTCTGAAAGAGAGTTCATGTACAGTTTATATACTGTAACAATAATTCATTAACTATATCAACAATAACATGTGGAGTTGTTCCTCCTCACTTTCTCTTCCTACACTGGACTTTTCTCAACTAGATCTCTATGGACTTAAAACTGTAACTTAATCTTGGTTAAATTACATAATCGATTCAAGATTTTAATTTAATAAGTAATTATTTATGTAAGTTGTGAGTATTCATGTACACTGAAAATGCAACATGTTAAATCTACAAGTTGCATTGACAAGAGCACATTTAAACCTCATCAACGGCTAACCACCTTCTCCTGTAACCCTTGTTACATTTCTCAAATTGAGTCTCAACTGTGTATTATATATAACATCATACATATATGTATTATTACCAGCATGAATAATAGTGTTTTAATGTATTATAAGTTCATAATAATAATAATATAGTACTGTTATTTCAATAGCATATACACATATGTATAACATACAATCAATCAATTTCGTCATCATAACTCATTAGTTCGCTAGCGTTGAAAATTACATATATATCATATCGTAGCGTATTATGCTAAATACGACTAATTTCTAACGAATATAGTATGAAAACGAACCAAAAATTGTATTTAGAATTATTTGTAGTGAAATTTTGAAAATTGAGGATTGTACAAAAAAAATTATTACTATATAATATTTCATCATAGAGGTGCATGTAATTTTCCCCACCAAAAAAATTATTCCCAAATTAGTCATTTGCGGTATTTCTGTGAGTGTGTTGTAAGGTTACTTGCCCTATTCTCTTAGGACACATTAATAATAAGAATAAAACGACATTTAATGGTTTAAAAGTAAGAGTGTTAGCAATTACCGAGTTCCTATGTTGAAGGACACATTGAAGGACATGCGTTGTTTGAAATTGACACAGTCTCTATACTAAACTAATTAAGCCAAAACCTTTGACAATACATTTTTCTCCGGAAAATAACTCAGCGTTTGGCTTCACTCTCGAATCTGTACAATAACAATGTTTCTTTTAATCAAAGTTCGCTCAATTCCCCCATTTATTGGCTTGTCCCCAGCCCTGTAAAAAAATTCAAATAATACTTTTAATAGACATTCAAAAACATTTTCATTTACTATTTGAAAAAAAACAAAACAAACCATATGCTTATCATCCATCATGTTCAAATGGTTAGTGTCTCCCCAAGAGTGATCAACTTTTCCATGAGGTGGTGGTGGTGGTTCCAAATGTTCCAATCCAAATGGATACATTGGGGGTTGTTGTCCACCCATATGCATCATTGGAGGAACACCGCTTCCATTCATTAGTCGTTGTTGACCCTCATACATCTATAAATTTTACACACATGAATTCATGAAAGTTTCCCATTGAATTATTAAATATTTTGCTGAATACTATACCGTTAATTTATTTTTGAAAGAAAAAACTGCTGTCTAATATACCTGTTGAAGTTCTAAAAGTCGACTTGTATCTTCTTCAATAAATCGTCTTCCCAGAAAGTTTCTCTCTCTATTTGGAGGTGGTGGAGGAGGAGGTCCATGAGAGACTAAAAGAATAAATAAGATTTTAAAAATAAAATCATTTATTACTATAAATAGTATACAAGAGTTGTGAGCAAGAGTTGTGAGGAATCCTCTAAGCCTTTCAATTGTATATTTTGCAGCTAAAAGGAACCCTTTTCAGTCCTCGTGAATATTAACTATATTGTGTTTGATTTTCTTTGGAATTCTTTGGAACATATGTTTTTCTTAACCAAAATTAATGTAACATTATTTTATTTGCTAAAAAGTGTATAATTACCATGAGACTGAATGGGTGCTTGTTGATTGGAACTACCATGTGCACTGTACATGTTTAACCACGGCTGTTGACTCTGATGACCTCCTGGTGCATGAGGACCCATATTGTGACCTCCATGGACATTATTCTGATGCGACGCAATTGTTATTGACTGAGGAAGGTGTGGGGAGTCAAGACAATCCAATGTTGCAAATGGAGCAAAAGCTGGCAATGCGCCTGTATTACTCGTATTCTTCCAAGCTCTTTCACCGCCAATTGGACGAGGTAAACGCCGATCTTCAAGAGATTTGTTGAGTGCACCTATTGAATTAAATGACAAGTATGTCAAACATTTACAATTTTTAAGAAACATAAATTCAGTATTTACTTGTGGATCTACTTACTTTGGTTATCATGAAGGGATGATTCTAGGCCTGAGAGTAGACTTTGATCAATAGCTCCACCAGCATTTGCAAGAGCGTTTGAAGGAACTTTGAGTAAAAGAACACACAATTCATATCAAATTTGCTGTTCATCATGTCACTTGGGCAATCATTTTATTACATAAAAATCTAATTGCTGAAGAATTTTATAAATGAAAATTACCCAAATTTGCAAGAGCTGCCAATCCTTGGAAATCCACCAAATGATCTCCTCCAGCATTTCCATATGCAGCCCATCCTCCTTGGGGTTGTTGTTGAGCCCCTGGTCGTCCTTGTCGGCCAAACTGAGATGCTTGTTGTCCGCTCGCTCCCATGTTTTTGTACTGTTGTTGCTGATGATGAAGGGATGACATTTGGTAAGCGGAAGAATTGTTGTTATTTGGTTGCTGATTCTGTGGCGGTGGTTGTTGCTGAGAAGTCGGCTGCAATGGAGGTTGTTGTTGCTGCTGCTGCTGCTTATTCAACGGAAGGCTGAAACTTGGTGCCCGTGGATTTAGCCTGGAGGAGATGACGACATTTGTTGGAACACCCGCGACAGGCCCACCACTAATATTTAACACCCACACATTGGTGTTCCGCCGTTAGAGTTAATGTACAAACATCACCACATACAAACAACAAGCATGCTCATGGACAATGCAATTATTTCCTATTTCCTTGTTAGTTCCGACTACCTCAACCAATTTTAACTACGGAAACACGATAATAAATTAAGGAGAAACTGCTTTATAAAAGAAAATTTTATATTGACGATATAGAATTTCACATTTCCCTTAACAATTTCTCTGTAGAAATCAATTTGAAATTTTTAACACTCATGTATATGCAATAAGTTCTGACATGACTTGGTATGAAAAGACTTGGCAAGTACCAGAAAGAAGTAAGTATAACCCAAGCAACACTGACCAATTACCTTTGCCCCACAAAAAATTAACCCCTATCGCATTAGCCCAAACTAAGTGCCCCCCGATTTAAATAAGTAAATTTTTAGCAGTCTAAACCCAATAAAAACCAGTAAATAAGTGTAATTCAAAAAACAAAAAAAGATTTCGTCTCATCTAGGTTCAGTTTGCTACAAGTAAGTTTGATGGTAGTCAAACAATGTCAGAAAAGTGAGTTAAATTAATTACTGTGAAATGCAAATCTTCTTTATAAAGAGAGTAAACAGCACACAAAGTCAAGTGGGGTAAAGTCGTCCAAGGGCAAATTTGTAAAATTTTAGAAGGATGATTTTTGCCAACATTTTTCACTAATGAAAGGAAGAAATGTCAAGGAATATGACCCTGAAATTTTTTTTTGAATTTGTGTTACCCAAATCCCGAAATTCGGGGTTTTATAC
>WJFB01000930.1:0-42104 GCA_009870185.1 Pygmarrhopalites habei | reverse complement strand
TCACTCTATCGCTCTGCCAAATTTCGGCAAAATCGGTGAATATTTGTGATCTGTATCGTGTTTACAACGTTTTTATTTTGGAGCCCTAGAAGTGACCACAAGAAACTACATTCGCCTTTTAAAGGCTCACTTCGTGATAAAACATTTTTCCTCCCAGAAACTCCATCACTCTCTCTCTCCGTCTCTCTGTCTCTCTAACTTTACATTCTTCCTATTTTATTCTCTTCCTTTTGTTTACACACGCAAATATACACATTTTGGATTTCCCTTACCCACTTGTTTTCTTTCCTCCCCCGCTTCGTTATATCTCTACCTACATTCTTGGTTTCATTCTTCTTCCCTCACAACCCATCCACATTTACATTGGACATGTTGTGTGGAAGGAAGAGAGAGTAGTATAAAAAATAAAGGATTTTTATTCAACAGTCCTCACTCCACACGTTCATGCTGAGTCCGCGCTCTCTCTCTCATCTCTCTGCGTGTTTCTATAGTTTAGTCTGGTGAAAGTATTCAGGGGGCATTTTGATCTTCTCTTCATATTTCCCATTCATACACACAACACACACTTTACAAGCGAAAAGGGAGACGTTTTACTAGCTTCAAGTATAGCTGTAAGGAAAAAGTTTTTTTTTGATAGAATACGTCAAAGCATTTTGTTTGTTTTTTTGAGCATTTTCCATTATACGGAGTTGTGAGCATCACTGTGTAGGCTGTAAGTGTAAAAAAGGTATATTATATTGTGTATTTTTTCATCTCTCTCTCTCCGTCCCCGCCTAGCCTGTTTATCAATTGTGAAGTGGGGAAGAAGGATCATTGGGTATATGTGCGCTTACTATCATGACTGTAATGTTCTACCGTAGGATACAGATATAAAAATTCTCTTTATTCCAAATATAAGATCATCTTTGTGCTTTGTGTGCCATGGAGATGGGGGGAAGGGAACGGAGGACGGAGCATAATCATAGTAAGATCTTAAACAAGTTGAAGTTGTCTCAAACACATTATTCTTTTCCCTTATCATATCAACACTCACAAGATATGATGCATATATCCTTGAGGCTATGGGCTATACAATGTGTACGTTTAAACACAAGGGGGAAAGCTATAATCATTTCTACGTTGTCATAAGTAGGTTGAGAAAAAAACGGAGAGGATTGTTCTACATATTTTCTTCATGACAAAAGCATCATCTTTGTGTGTGTGTGTGTACTCACGATATATATACTTGATCTTATCCCACTTCCCTTTCTCCACACACACATAAACATACACTTTCTCCCTTACACACACACAGGAAAAGAAAATAAGAGGCGAAGTTATTCTTCTCAATTTTTGACAAGAGGAGTTTCTTTTGGGAGGAAAGTGACTGCGTACTCTTAATAAAAACTCTGACACCAACACACACACACACACACACACCCGTGCAAATGAAGAAAAAAGAGTGATGTGTATATCGTTGCATTTATGCCTCTTTGTATATGTGAGGTTAAATGTAGAATAAGGACAAGAGAAAGCATTTTTGATGAAGCTTGACTCACAGCTTTAAAAAGTCAGCCAAAAAAGCAATAAATAAACAGCATCCTTTAGCGAGCCTTAAGGTAGGCTTTTCCTGAAGGTGAGCTCCGACCTTTTCTTTTTCTTCTTCTTGCTCTCAACTTTTCTTTCCATCTCCCTCCCTCCCTTTCTCTCTCTCCCTCTCTCTTTCTCTCATTTTTTACAGCTTGTTCCCAAACCAGGATAGCAGTTTTTTGCCAACTTTTTGCTTATGGATTGAATCGAGAGAAGGAAAAGTCTGGATAAGCTTTCTTCTTCTGAATTCCTTTTTAGAAATAAGATTTTCTCTCTCTCCTCCCTCTCTCTCTACTGTGTGTGTGAGCGTGTGGATGGGGCTATCTGCTTTTCTGTGAAAAGGCTTTGCAACTTTATAGATGATGTTATTGAAGAGAAAAGTAGAGAGAATAGAACTGAGGACACTTTGTATCCTTTCGTTTGTGTGTGTGTGTGTGACTCTTGTACTCATTTCATATTACGCGAAGCTGGACAATGAGACTCACACAGTAAAGTTCAAAGCAGTTCAAAGTGGGACTAAGCTTTAGCTACACACATTACCCAAATCCTTAGATTCTATACTTAGACAATGGGAGTCTGTCTTGTGTGTGTAGAGTTGGAGTGATGAGTTGAAAAAGAATTTAGTCAAGTTTTGTTCCCTCTTTCTTTCTTTCTCTCTGTCCTCATTTATTAACGATGCCCGCTTGCCCCAAAAAACAACGTACATGTGTGTACACGGACATCTTGACATTCTATCATCAACACGGAACACGGAAACAAGTAAATGGTTTAGCTTGTCAGTCTCATGGCGGACCGACACACAAACACACACACAGCAGTGAGTGTGTAAGATGAGAACGTATTGGGGAAAAGAAATTTTCATCATAGTGCCACTGACATCATAGGATGTTATTCCGCTCTCATTTGATTGCCTTGAACATGAAGCAGCAGCAGCATTGGATCTTATATTAATCCAACCCATCTCTCCTCTTCCTTCTCTATCTTCTTCCTCTTCTGCGTCTTGTTTTGCCCACTATTTTCTTATTTCTCTCTCTCTCTCTCTCTCTCTCTCTCGGGATCGTCATTCATTCTTCCTTCATCATGCACATGCCACCATCCTAGTCAACCTTATCTACTTTCATTTGCCTTGATACAACAATTTGATACACACACTCCATACTCGTAGCATTACTGTACATACATGTTTTGGTATAATGTAATGATATACAATATCTATTAGTCGACAAGCTCCGAGTGAAAAGAGTCGAAAGAACTTTTTTTCCTTCTCTTGAAAAATATCAATATCATTGGTTAATGTTCAACTCTGGCTCCACTTTCTCCCTTCTCTTTCACTATAAAGTCTACAAAGTGAGGTAAAAAAAAGTTTGAGGGAAGATTAGACTCAATGATTCCCTTGTGTTAGCTTCAAAAAAAGAAATTTCATCTTCAATACAGATTCTGGATATTGGCGATATACATTTTGATATCGAGATACTCTTCATATTTAGTCATAGTCAGTGTGGGCAAGGGGTAGCCATTATTTTTTTGTTAGACAAAACTAGACTGATGAAAGGGAAATTTTTGTCTAATGTTGGTTGAATTAAAGGCGAATATATTTGAATTTTCTTTTTCATTCGTCACAAAGTTTGTGAATGAGACGCGGAATTATTTGTACAATTTGAGACCAAAAAATATTGGTTTGTTGTTCAAGTTTAAATATACATTTTACTCATGTTTATACTTTCTCTGTTTTTTCACAATGCTCTCTAACTTTTTTATCGTCCATCGATTGTGGAGACACAAATAGCTCAAAGTTTATTTACAAACCTTTTTGTTGTCCTCATCCTCGCCCTGTCGCCCGACCCCCATATTTCCCCCGCTTTTGGATTTTATGTGAAGCCAGGAAGTTTCCTGGGTGGGGATTCCATAAGTAGTGAAAGGGATGTTCTTATTTCTCTATTAGAGAAGGAAAGGATGTTGGGTAATAAGAAATGGTCAGTTTTCATCATTGAGAGAGGAAATCCGGTTGGTGAAAGGGAAAGCTGAAAATTTTGTTGGATGATTGGATTTTACGAGAACCATGCGTGTGTATGTCAGCTTTATACTGTACTAGATGTATACACTAGAAAGTCTCTAGTAGAGATTATATATGTAGGATGTGGAGTTTGGGGGGAAGGAGGCATGGCATGAGCCAGCCGGCTCATGTTTATTTTCCAAATAATTCAAGAGATGAGAAAAGATTGTCATAAATTATGTTCGCATATTGGTAACAGATGTAATCGTAAATGCGTCTACATTGCAAACCTCTCTTTCTCTCTTTCCCTCCCTCCCTCAATCCCACATTTATTGAAATGCTAGTGGTTTATGAGTCTCATTCATTCTCCATTTTCCTTCCCTCACTCTTCATTCTCAACGATCATAATGTAGGGATGGATATCATCCCCGTATAGATTTTGTTCAGTGTGTGTGAGACTACGTCTGTGGGGAAAGGAAAATTTTACCTTTTTATTCTTTTAGCCTGTTCCTCAATCCTATTTTTCTTCTGCACAGGAAACAAGACTAGTATGACTCTTGTGTATTTTTTTCATTTCCCTCTTTTGAAAATTATATTTCTCTATCCTAAAATCATCCAATGTAAGTTACATACCGAGAAGGAGGAGAGCTCACTCACAATCAAGTTTCCGAGGGAAAGTTTTTAGTGATGAAAATGTGGGAGTTGTGTGTGAGAAGAGGAAAACACAACTCTCTGCTCTGCTTTCTCTATCTGATTAGAGGGAAAGGAATTTTAATGGTGGTCATCAGGAGCTGGGGTGGTGGTGAGCCGTGTTTGTGTGTGTGTTTTGGTACAGTGTGGAGATGAAAACTTTATTAGGTTTATCATCCCAGCGTTTACGATGATCAATGATATGAGTTGGGAAAATTCTTGAGAGCTTAATTTGAAGCTTAATTTGCAAAACTCGGAGGAAAGACTGAGACTAGATTACCTGGATGTACATCCACTACTCTACATGCATTTCCATTTCCTTCCCTTTCTCCATTTTTTGACTTTCTCTATGTCCTTACAGTGTGGGTATGGATGTGTAGAGATTGAGAGAAATGCAGTTAACAGCCCAACATGTAAAATTTAAAGTCTAGGAGTCAAATCTGAACTTGTTATTCTTGTGCATGCTATCCCTTCTCATTGTATTCATGCAATCCTTCCAATTTTTAATACAAAAGGAGCATCACAGTTTATTTTATTCTTTCAGTTTCCCAGGTCGGGAAACTCCTATTCTAGTTATGTATACTTTACATACACAAACTTGGACTTTTACTGGATTTTTTTCATTCTTTGAAAGTCACACACACTTTCTCTCTTCCTCTCTCCCTCTCGTGCGGGCTGAAAGTTTGCCATTATAAATATTCAATTTGCTATTCCTCGCGCAGTCTGAAAGAGAAAGAGGTAGGTAATTCGACAGTTTTTGTGTGAAGAACAGAACAGAGCAGAGGAGGAGAGCTTCAAAGTGACCAAAGTTTTTAGTCTCTCTCTCTCTGTGTATACTGTGTGTAATTATGCCCTACAAATTTTTTCGGGTGTGCCCTTATTTATTCCAGGGAAATCCATTATTCTTGTCTCCCTGGCATTCGAGTCTCTTTGTGTGTGACTCTGTGTCCACCATTCCTTTGCACTTTGTCAGGGCTGGGTGATATCTTATCTGGAATCAACCCACCAACCACACACATGAAACTGGAGCAACAACAGCAGCAACAACAACAACAGCACAACAAAAGTATGAATATGAATGTGTGTTGACTTGTTTGCGGTGGACGTGTGATGATTACTAATAAAATCCACCTCGTCACTACTCCCTGATAATTGTGAGAGGATGAGAGAGAGATATTACTCTTCTCACAATTTTGCAAAGGCCTTTTTTATGATCCCCTCTCTTTTCCTCTACTTTTCTGTGTGCATGTGGATGGGTTGACGTGGTTCCTAGTTTTTAGTGTGACAAACAGATAAAGTGGTAGAATTTCAAAACAGACAAAACTGTATACATTTCTTCCTTTCTGTAATTCCCTCTCATAATTTTCCTCCCTCTCCCTCTCTGACTCACTTTTAAACTGTTTTTTAGTCAACAAGTTTGATGATGGGTTTTTCTCCTCCTCCCCCACCTCATTTGTGATTACGCTGACAAGAAAATGTTGACTCTGGACTAAATCTACTCAATATATAAGTACACAAACAGACATACATAGCCTCCGGTATGCTAAATGACTTTTGAGAGCTTTATCGCTCCTCTACAGCTGGCATTCAAATGACAGGCTTAATTCTTTTTTCAACTTTTGGAGAAAAATGGTGACCTTCTTTCTCCTCTACTCTAGCTTTCACCTTCTCTCCTTCTCCACTTCTCTCTCCTCCAATGAACGTGATTAAATTGACTTATTTTGAGCTTAATTTAATAATCTGAGCAAAAAAATTGGGGTAATAGAAATAGTCCCAATTTTAGGGTGTCTCTTTTCCAATGTTAGGGATGCAGGCGGGGAGGGAAAGTGTGTCAAAAAGAAAGTTTGAGGCTAACACTGTGTACTATTATTATTGACTTTAGATTGATGAATTGAGTGTACAATGTATTAAGTGTCCTTGTCACACCGCACTCAAATAAATGTGTGTTTGTGGTACACACTACGACTACACATACATAGAAATTTTAGATTGAAGTGATGGTAAAGTAGGAAAAAATCCATCAAAAAAGTTTGGAAATGAATTTCAGGAGGAAAAAATTAAGAGTTATCACCTTTTCTCTTCCTCTTTTCACCCTCTCTCAAATTGACTTTCTCTTGCAATACATTATGAAGGATGGGGACTTGTCATAAACTTGTCATAAAATTTTAGATGGTGTTTGAGCAACACAAACTCTCATGTTTGAGTGTTTGTGTGTTCATTCTGGTAAAAGAAGAAAGGGTGTGAGGAGGGGTGTGGAGATGGAGGAGGCAACAAGGTAATTGCATTGTCGGAAAAAGTTTTTTTTTTGTGTGTCTCGACCGTGTGATGCGTCGTACAATGACGATTAGAGGAGAAAAGTACAACAAGGAGGAAGAGGGAGAGGTTTCAGTTTTTCCGTAGGGGAAAGGTGGTCTATACATAAGAGAGGGAGAGAAAGTGGATGACAGTTTACTGTACCAGAATGTACTACATGTACATACCTACAAATGCTGTGTTCGCTTAACCCATTTGAAAGTTGAAAATTGAAGGAAAGCGCAGAGATGAAAGACTGACCAAGTTTTTGACTCTCTCGCTGTCTCTCGTTATTCTCCGTTGAGATGGGGAGAATAGAGAAAGTGGGGGAAAGGAGTAGAAGGAAGTTTTCATTATTTTGCTTTGTAGGTTGTGTACGGAAGTCAATACAATGAAATGCATAGATAGGGAGTTGACTGGGACACATCTGCCTCGATGTACGTGCATATCTCATATACGTGTGGGGTGCGGAAGAAGATACGGAAGAGATAGACAGAGAGCTATGAGAAGATTTGGAGGGAAGGAGACAGGAGGATGAGGAGACCCAAAACTATAGGAACTTGAGAACAAAGAGTAATGTGATGTCATCCTGTGATTCAGGCTACAATATTGTAGATGGATGCCCATGCAATTGCATTGACTACTCTGCGTGTGTGTGTGTTGGATTAGAAGGGAACGTGTCAGGGTAGTGTGACGAGGATACGATGTGTGTGTCTGGATGAGTCTGTAGTCTGTACAGAAGTAGAGGTATGTAGGGCGTTTTCCAACTGCGGGTGATAATAAAGACCATCTCCCTCATCTCACCTTTTCCCATTGTATGCCATTATTATATTTTGCTCTTCTCTCTGTCTCCCAGTTTTTGGGGACGGAAAAGTCTGACGGAATTGTATTATGTACGTATACATTATAACGGGTTGTAGATTATATAGTTTTTTGGACATTAAGCTTCTGCTTATTGTTCCATTGTCACGTCGGTGGCTGTATATGTATGTGTGATACTCCTTTCCTTCCCTCTCTTGTATCGCCTCGGCACGGCGACGGGCTCCTCCCTCCTCCTCCTCTCCCTTAAATAGTGAGTGACTATGGGATGAGGGAAGTGACTGGATCGAAGGGTGGCCACGAAATGGTTTGAAAGGCACGTTCAACTGTCTAATTGAATCACACTGTGATTATCACAGGGTAAGTCGATACTCATTGTTTTCACTTTGGAGTTGGGAGCAACAGCTCTAGAATTACACCATCTTTCATCCCATCATTCATCTGAGAAGGGCAATGGTTTTGACGTGACAGACTGTTCAGGCTGTTTGGGAAAGTGTCACACTACCCTTCTCTTCCTCCTCCTACCTGCACACATATATGTAAACAGTAGTACACACACACGTCCCTCGTACACACCAACTATTGTTCCCTGCATACAAACGACAAACACTTTCTAATTACCGCCCTGTACTCCCATAACTCATTTTATACTTGGTGTTCCATCCTCGTGGTATACGATACTTGTCCTGCTGGTGGTAATGATAAACTTTAAGTAAAATAGAACCTCCCACCCACACACACACACATTGTTGGGATATATACCTACCTATGGTGGTGAGTTTGTAACCAAAGTCTTTTATTCTCATAGCTACTACTACTACTACTGCTTGGGTTCCCAGCTCCATTTCCTTCTAATGAATTTCTGTCATTCCCTTCCTATTAGTGTCTCTCCGTTTGGCTACATAATTATAATTGTTCCAGTAGTTGACTGCCGATACGTTTTTTTATACGTCTTTCGTTACCAGACGGCAAAGAAGAAAAGTTTCAAATATTTATCGATCCTCAATACTTTAGTGTACACTGTGGAAATTAAACTTGCAAAGCCAATTTCAATGAGATTTTAGATTTTTGGGAAAAACTGGAAAGGAGAAGAGGAGGAAAGTCCAGATTTTATAGACTTGTTTACGAATATTGTCGCGAAGGACATACACACCCGCCTTATTTTTTCATATCATTGCATAAAAACTGGGACTGTGTGTGTATTTGTGTTAGTGAATGTAGAATCCACCCATTATTTTTAATTCCCTTGTAGTCCCTACAAATTTCATGAGTGGAAGACACTAGTAGGGGAAATGTGTAATTTATTGAATTATTAATGGACGACATCGACGTCCTGATTACAATTCTAGGAGGATGAGAGGAGGGAGGGGAGAAAAAGAAAAAAACGTGATATTATCTTGGTAGATTCAGTATTGGATAAGCAGGGGTGGGAGGAGAGAGTGTAAGAAGGATGGAAGCTGTTGGTCTATATCCTCCTGGATTATTTGGTGGTCATGGAATCTCTGTTCAGATATATAATCGTACTGTGTGTGTGTAGGTAAAGGCGTTTGGTGGGTATAGACTTGAGAGGGAAGAGAAGCACATTCGTTGAAATCACAAGCGTAAAATAAAAAAACGATCATCTAACGCGAGCAGGCGGATTGAGCGGGAGGATAATGTAAGTGTGCATGAGGGTTGATAAGTGCCATATGGGCAAAAACCATATGGGGAAAAATAAATGGGCAACTTTCTCCCCTCTTCTATTCCCTCCTATATGATATTACATACCTATACAATAATATATGGGGAAAGCGATAACTTTCTCTTTTTTCCAAGAAAAATACATCTTTATGATTATTTTCTTTTAAATTCATTGATTTTACCCCCACAATTTGTTTTTCCCAAAAGTAATGGACAGCAACATTCACAGTACAATATAAAAGTATGCCGCTTTTCTGGAAGGGTCTTCCCGGGTCCTATTTTAGTTGAGTATTGTAGAGACTTATAAGGTCTCTCTCTCTCTCGCTCTCTGTGGGTACTGAAGGTGACTGGAATAATTCTACACTGTCAGGGAATGTGCGTGCTGAAATAAGGACTGGGAAATGTTTCGCTCATACATTCCATTGCTAATACAAGGAACTGGTTTTTTGACGGGACATTCATAAAGTCTTTTGTTGATTCCAACAACACTCACACAAAATTTCATGGTAGAGAAAAATTCATTGGAAAGGTAGTCCAGTAGACCGAGGTATTAGAAAGTCCTTGTTTCTCCATATACAGGATATATAATGTGTAGGTATTGAAAAATACTCCATCTCTCTAATGTACAATTCAATACGTTTTTTTTGTAAATATCAAAGTATCCACTTTCACTTTTCTATAATATACTTAATTTTTCCCATCTCTGACTCTCTCCTTCAGCCTACTTTCTCCTTCTCCTTCTCCTCCACCTTCACTTTGTACATTGAGGGGTCTACCTTGTGCAGTTTTCTATGCACCAAATTCTTTTTTAGGTCGTCATGTACATGTCTTTTTTCCACATTTTCTCCAAAGATCCTGTACACTGTTTGTAGTACTATATGTTGTGTAACTAGGGTATGTGTGAAAAATTACGTGGATAGTTTTACTCTGGTTTCTTTCATGGGAAAACAGACGGCTGGATGTAAAATTGTAGGAAAGTCGGTAATATTGTATGTATTTATTTAGGACAACATGTTTTTCAAGTCATCTTTCCATCTCATAGACTAGTACTTTTTTCTATAGGAAATATTACACAATTACATACTTCAAATTCACAGATATTTTCCTTTCTCGGTCATGTGTGTCTTGTCAATATATTTCATGTACTTTGTATTTTTTTGTGAGTACATACTGTCAACATGAACTGTTGAACTGTTAGTCGATGAAAACTTTTCAATGAAAAGTACAAGGACTGTTTTCTTTTGATAAATAAGTAAACTGGTCAAGTTCCCATACTTAATTTTTGTTAGCAGAAGGAACAAGTAAAGGAAAATGTTTTGAAAAAGTTGTGTAGAATTTATAAATAATTTACGAAACATACATTGATCTATGTATATTTATATGTGAAGGTTGTTATATTGATTAAATCACCGGTGTATCTGTATTCGGTAACTGGAGGTGAGCAAAGAATTTTAATAGATCATTTGAAGATGAAAAACGTACTACGAATGAATGACTAGTAGTAGTAGTAGGAAGAATTTTTTAATCTGCAAGTGGTCTGACCTTGGTGTGAGTCGAATTAATATACTTTACTCGATCATCTTTCCAATAATAGTGGGTAATTTTTTTAGCCGATTTGGATCGCACGTAATGGGATAAGTGAATAAAGTGAGAGTCCACAATGATATTTCTTGGTTTGAAAGAATCCAGTCAATGTTCTATTCGTGTGGTCTCACACTTAAGAATCCCTTTTCTTTTGGTATTCTAATTGAATAAGAAATTCCGATGATAACCTTTGACCCACTTTCACTGACCATCTCCTGCATTACTGTAATCTCATTTTTGTCTGTTTTTGTCTATAAAATTGAGAATGAATTCTAAAGCGCGAAACCGGCTTTTCAAACTGACAGTTTGTGCATTTTTTGTTTAATTTAATTTAATTGATTTTAAATTGGTGAGCCAAATAGTTCGATCAGTTGATTTGCATTGGTCAGGTTGTCAACTTTTTAATATTAGTTAGTTCTAGTGTAATTCTAATCACAAGTTGTCATTTCTTCTTTTTTTTACAGATCACTCTGATGACAATGTCATGTCCAGAACCCCAGTTGTACTAACGGACTGAACCCTCATTCATCTAACCCATATAGTCTATTTGGAATTGGACACAAAACTATAATTATATGACATCAAAGACGAAATGTAGAAGCAATTTATGTGAATGGGAAACTGCATTCCTTGTCTACGAAACATGTTGACAGTTGCTGTGGGTTAGAAATTTTTGTCATTTTCAAAGTATTTCAGCATGATCAAATTTATATTAATCTACTTTTAATCCCTGCTTGATGTTTGTTACTCCTTCATGTGTAGTTTTGTACTACTTCTACGTATTATGTAAAAATTTTAAAGCAACAACACCCCGTAGAGTTTCTTGAAATAAGTTAATCTGATTACAAGTCCTTTTATTTTTAATTAATTATTTTTTTCAGATACTGGAAGAGGTTGACTGAACCCATGTGAAGATATTTTTTTTGTTGTGTGGAAGAACTCAACAGTTGGTGTGTGTGTGTGTGTGTGTGTGTGTGTGTGTGAAAGTGATGGTGGCGTGAGAAAGTGTAAATTAAATGAAAATGTCAAAATTGTGTCATAAGTTACCCGAAAGGGAAGAACGAGATGCGAGGGGAAGAAGAGAATGGTTCTCTTTAAAATTAATCAAGATGAATCGTTTGAGTGAGCTTAGTTTAAGCTATTGTTGGTAAGTGGACAGACACTTCATCGGTAGTTGCTTTCTCAAGTATTTATTATGCCGCCGTATATAATTTTTACAATATTCCGCGGACTAGTAATATTTTCTTTTTTATCTTTTTTAGGAAAAGTGACAAAAAGAAAATTAAGTGGAGTTATTCTCCTAGTGTTTTTGTGATTCTCTTTATGCTCGTTATTTCTTCGATACTAATTGAAGTTAAAGCCTCAGAAGATTGGACAAGTTTATGTCCTCATAAGTGTAAATGTACCTGGGTAAGAGCAAAAAAAATACTCAAATTGTTAGTACTTAATTGGTTAATGATTTTAAATAGTTCTTATTTGTTGTATTATGGCTATTATAAGAAAAAATAAGGATGATGAAACATGTTCACTTTTGTAGGTGAGTGGGAGAAAAACTGCTGACTGTCAGAATGCCGGTTTCAACGGCATACCACGAGGACTTAGTTCCGAGGTGCAAGTTTTAGATTTAAGTTTTAATACAATTTCGACTTTAACCAAAGATGCATTCATGTCGATGGGACTAGCGAATTTGCAGGTAAATAAATGTTGACAATTAAAACGACTTGTTTTAAACAAGTGATCCATTTTCATTGCATTTATAACTATAATACGTATGTATGTGAATACTTTATTCATGGTTTACAACCTATTTTTTTTGCTTTTTTTCAACAGAAAGTCTTTCTCAAGTCATGGTAAGATCATTTTTGATCACGAATCAGTTGATAAACACTGTGAAATATGTACGTACGTACTTAAAAATAATGTCTCTTTATGATTTTCAGTAAAATCGATAAGATTGATCGTGAAGCGTTTCGGGACCTCAAAATTATGATTGAGTTGGACTTGACGGGAAATAGGTTCGTTAGTACAAGTTATTTAAGTACTCTATGTAGCGATTATAATGAAAAATATTTTTCAAATAATAATTAGCTTTAGAACAAACTACAATGTACTATACTGTAGTATCTAGATATTAACTAGATTCTTTTCAAAAATTTTAAAATGGCCTTTGATTGTTGTTCTGACAGGTTGGAAAGTCTTCATATGGTAAGAATTTTTTGAAATATGTACTATCAAAGTTTTTAGTGATGTAGAAGCTATATCAGTTTGTAATTTACTTAAATACAATGTGAGAATGAATAATATTTTTCCCTTTTAGGAAACTTTCGAATCCAATGAAAGACTCAGGGAATTACGCTTGAGAGAAAATCCTTTAAAGAAGCTTGTCGGCACACAGTTCCCCCCGCTCCTCCACCTCAAACTTCTAGATATGAGCAATTGCCAATTAACACAATTCACGAAAAAGACCTTTGACAAATTGACTAATCTTGAGACGCTTGAGTTGACAGGAAATAAATTCCAATACATGAGTGAAGACACCTTAAAACCCATGACCAAACTTAAGTCCTTGTCCCTACAGGTCAGTTGAATAGTCTAATACACAAAATTCATCATTATACTATAGAAAATATGGCATTTTATTATATATGAAAAAATTTCTTTTAGTTAAATCCGTGGAATTGTGACTGTCGTATCAAAAGTTTTCGAGACTGGGTCATATCGCAGAAATTATTTCAGTCTACCACTTGTGCTGAGCCCGGCCACCTCGCTGGTTTCCAATGGAATGTCTTGCAGTCTAGCGACTTTGCTTGCAAACCAGGTTTGACTCTTTTTTGAAATAAAGATTTCAAGTTTTATTATCTACATGTGCCACGATTTTATCGTCTTTCTTCCTTCTTTCTTCTATAGAAATCGTAGCATTGCAAATTGGAGGGAAACCAACAGGTACGTAACTACTGTCAAAACTGTTTTCTCTACTCTAATAATATCACCGAAAAATGTTAACGTCTGAAATCTTTTTCTTGTTTTAACAGAAGCACAAATCGTTTATGCAGATGCTGGAAGTGATATCACTCTAGGTTAGTAAAGTTTATAGCTGTTTTTATAATTTTTCAGTCATACCTGAAATTATGTACCGTTCAATCCTTTATGCAATTATCTCAACTGTTCACATGGAATTTTTTTGACATTAGAATGTCTAGTTCGGGGTAACCCTGCTCCCGAGGTGAAGTGGGTCCGCGATGGCCAAGTGTTAGCTAACTCTTCCCGGAATCAAGGGAAGATATATTTACTTCATATCAGCGGTGATTACGAAAGATGGGTGAATCTTACTATTCTAAAATCAGATCCTTATGATGCTGGCGAATACACATGTGTTGGTAAGTGTCAATTTAATTCCAGAAATGATTTTAGTTCTAGACGTTTCGTTTGTAAAAATGTAATTACAGTTAAGTATGGTTGGGACTGTGACTGACTTAATTTTAACATATTCCAGGTAACAATGCAGGTGGTGTTGTAGAAAAGAATCTAACGGTAAGGTGGTATGTCTACGGTGGCATACTTTATTATTTATTTATTAAAATGCGGGTGCAATTTTTTTCTCAATGTACTACAATACAATTACACGATACATTAATGTTCTAATTTTTGTCCTTATTTATTTTTCATGTAACATCGATGCCTATATGGAATCAAAAATAAAAAAGTTAAATTTTCAAGACGAACCGATTGGGTCAGGGGTCAGTCCGGGAGGAGTAGGTGGTCACGGTAGCTATCATGGTTATCATTCTTGGCTATGGATTTTAATTGGTGTATTAGCCTCTCTGGTATTTCTGACGATGGTGATCATGGTCGCTTGCTTTTGTACGAGAAAACGAAGAGTCAAAACTGCGAGAGCTCAGGACTTGAAGGTAAAGTTGAATAACCTTACAAATTCATAGCTAAAGAATTCAATTTAATTTTTTTGACGTTTCATTTTTGATACATCCTTTTTGTTCTTGTAATTATTTCATTTCCGCTTTTTCTTCCTTGCTGTCTGTATAGGACAATTCTGGCGTAAGTGACAATTGCGTGTTTTTTACGTGTAGGCACTTGATAAACTTTGTATTCACCAATCAGCACTAGACTGTCGTGTAATCAAAATGCTTCCAGTGTTACTTCCTGATTATCTCTGCAGCTGAAATGTAGAAAGTTGTATTTTCCTTCCCAAAAATGCTTTCACAGCTACTGCTTGCGTTACTTATTTCTTTGCATTTTGTGACGAGTGGGTAATATAAATATTGATACCGGGTAATTGATACCGTTCACACTACGTGTGTTTAAGGAAACAACACTCGACAGAAACCTTTTGCACACACACGGTTAGAAAATTCAATCCTTATAAGATGTGGGCATGTTTTTATCTGTTTAATCAGTGGTTTACTATTACGTTTATTTAATTTTGTAGTCGTGAAGACTGAATTACTGGCACCTGATTGTGAAATCAGGGATAAATTTTCCACCTGACGTATTTTTGTATGCACTTGATAATATTTGACAGTTTGGTGTCTTTAATTTATTAGTATAGTATTATGTTTGCTTGTTTTGTAAGTAGTGCCCCTTTTGAAACGGCAAGTCATCTGAATGTCAAAGTATTGTATGAAAACTATGAAAGTGATCATATCACGATTATTATTTCAAAAACGTTTTTTAATGCACAATATGCACAAACACATGGGTTTGTTTTTATTCATTCTGAATTGAATCCACCGCAGTCATTTGCTTTCGTTTCACAATTGAATGAAAATTCCACAATAATTGGAATGACGCCTGACTTTTCCCTTGTTTTTGTTGTGACTGTATAACAAAACTGATTGAGGATGATGAGTGATTATCCTCCTAAAATTCGATGAGATGACTGTTGCAGCATGTGTATACAACTAATATTTTGAGTTACAAGTGATGTTTTTTGATTTATTCGGTCTAACTGACATTTTGTGGTTATGGGGCGCTGACTGGACGGACTTATTGAATAACTTTTACAGAATGAGGCCAAACTGAATGGAAGCGTAGCAGGATACACTGAGTGTCCTACACAAACCATTAATCTGAAGGATAATGTGCCAAAGCAAAATGTGATCACTTTGAGCTCGGAAAATGGTAGCACACCCAATAAGAATGTCGTCGGTGCAATGTCTGTTGTAACCATCAGAAGAGGTCCACGTCTTGATGGTTACGAAGGTCTTCCTCAGACAGAATTCGAACTGTCTGACCTGCCTTCCATGTCGCAACACCATCATCCTCATCTACACCCCCATCAACTGCCTTCGGGTTTCAACTATCCAGTTGATCCAGGCTCCTCATATGTGCCTCAATGTCAAGATCGTGTACTCTCTCATGGTGGTTCTATCATTCCAATTCACTCCTTCTCCACACCTATGGTAAACATTCAGACTCAAACAACTGGCAGTTATCAGTTTTGATCTTTTCGTGTTCACTCTTCACAATTTTGCTGACTGGCCCTAGAAATCTATTCTCAAAAAGTGACCTAACAAATCAAAAAAAAAGATATAGTCATTCTACTTTGACAAAAAAGAGAGAGTTATCCCAGATGTACTTCTAATATATACTACTACTACTCTTGATACTTTTTTACGCTCTACTTAAGCCGGTTTTGTACACAGACACTCATACTAATACACTTTTATCCACTATGCACTCACAAATTGATGATGACGGTAAAAAATGACCATGCTGTTCTTCTATATTATGATTTCCAAGCTCGACTTTGTTGTTGCTTAAATCTCTAATTCAATTCAATATATGAAGTACTTGTATATTATTTCATTGGTTTTATTTTGCTGACTGTCACATGAGGGACATACACACTGAGAGACAGACAGACGAAAGAAAATTTTTTAATACATTTTTCTTTGCCTCGCTGTATGAAAGTCTTCTTATTTATTATGAGGAATTTTTGTGAGAAAAATTTGACCCAAGACAACTAAAATACACACACCCATCGTCAGATCTTCAGTCACCGTGACTCCGGATCACTTGTCGTATACTTGTAGTACTAAAAATTGACTGTCGGTTGTTTTTTCACAGTCATATCGATCCATCCACTAATAGAACACTTATATAATAATTCATAACGTATATAAAAATAAATATATAAATATATACTCGGATCTATTTGCCTCTCTTGCTGTATCTAAATAGAAATCATGTGTGTGATTAGTGGAATCGTGTGGAAGGAAAAAAGAGTATTGGGTTATCTTGTTAGAGTAGAAAGTACTTATAGGATACTGTAAGGGTTATTATTATCATGTATGCAATGTTGCTGGGCTTTTATATCATATATTTATCTTATACAAAGCGTAGCTGATTTCTTCTAATATAATAACTCTGAATAACTAAATACCTTGTGCTTCTTTGCTCTTTGTATGTATGACTAAAACATGAACTTTATGACACAGAATAACAACAATAATAATGGTTTGCTACATGTGGGTGTCTGTTAAATATGATGATGGTGGTGGTGGTGTCAGATCAGGAAGAATGAGAAACAAAGAGAGAAAGGAATAAATAAAAAAAATTTATATATACTTATATCTATTATATGTATATATAAATAATAGAAAATGCGAAGGAAATGAACTAATGTGCCCACCTGTAATACATTAACGTTAACTTGCTACTATACTGCTACTACTACTCCTTCTTCTACTCTTCTTCTTCTTCTTCTCCTTCATATTTGTGTTCTTTCTTGGATAAACGTGTGCTGTGGGCAGAGCTGGAAATGATTGGATTGGATGTGATTACTAACTTACAGGGTCCACATGTTGATCATCAACAACAGCATGGTGGAGGAGATGGGACAACAGCACCTCTTCTCACTCAGACTTACACAATGAACATTACAACAGATGCGGCGGCAGGTTCTGATTATCCGCCGGATTTGCTTGATATTTCTCATCGTAGTCAAGATTCACCGGGTAGTTCTGCTTCCACTGTGCCCGATTCAACAAGACTTGTCATGCCTCAACAGTTGAATCCTGCAGCCCTTGCCTCTTTTGACACGACACCGGGTCGGAATCATATTAACTATCCACAACACCACACCATGGGAAGACCAAGTTCACCCTATGCTGCGAGTATATCATCATTCACGTCGGAACCACCAGCCGTGATTGTGCCACCACCCAATCGTCCTGGTTATGTAACCTTACCTCGACGACCTCGTGTTCCTTCCTGGAGTCCCGCCTCAGCTTATGTCCCACTCACGCCAGTTTCACCTAGTCCTACGGGTTCCTGCCCACCTACCATTAAAATTGGTCCAAAATATGACAATTTAGGGCCCAGAACAACGGCTGATGGAAGCTCAAGACTGTCATTGAATAAAATTGATGGTGGTGGTGGTGGTAGTTTGACGCCGTCCAGTGTTCGGTCCAGAGCTATCAGTCCACTTTCTCACCACAGCCCAGCAGCCCATTTCAATTTTGCTCCAATTCAAGAACATGAGAGTGGACTCATGGAACAACCTCTGTCAACACTTCCTAGGTCTTGGAAACCTCATGATATCACTCCCAGTAATAATACCAGCACCCCCACTTCAAACAATACTGGGAAAAAAGTTCCACCTAAACCACCGCCAAAACCAGTCAAGAAATCTAATCTGTCTGAGGCGATCAAGTCAGTACAAACAAATAATGGTCCGAGTGAGGTTGATGATGGGACTGAAGTTTGAACAATATGATATATGTGAACTCCAGACACTCACACACACTCTTCTCATGAACCCAGGGACATTTTTAACAATGTGAAATATACTCCTCTGTTTTTCTTCTTATTTTAAAAATATTCAGTGCTTTTGAACTCATACAAAACTCAAACAAATGGAGTGGTGTTATATCACGATTGCACCACTTTCCACTACACATAACACACTGTTTAAGTATAAGTTTCTACCTCGTAACATTTTTAAAACTCATCATAATCAACTCAAAAAGAAAAAGAATCGCTGAAGCCAAATAACAACTCTTCATAATAATAATTGTGAACATTTAATGATTTCTCTGCATCTACTACTTGTACCTTTTTTATACTAGATACTACTAAAAGAACGTAAACACTGCGCGTAACGGTTCATGGACTTTTAATATTATGATATAGAAAATAAATATACATAATAGTATATTGATTGATGTTTATATAAAATGAGAAGGAGGAGAAAGGAAATCCCATTTTTTTAAATCCACTTTCTTTGTCTTATTGTCACTGTATTTATTTATTATCCAAATGACTTCCTTGACATTGTGAATAATTATTATTTAATTGTAGTTAGTATTTTTAACTTGTTAGTTATTATTGAGTGGTGCCTAGAAAGGAAGATTATACAACTATCTTGAGTATATATTGTATCTGATTTTATTGTTTTATGACTGATTACCCGGGCAAAACTCAATTCAGAGGATTTGTCAGTACACAACTAGGGTTTAACATTACAATTAAACAATCAATAACATAATTGATAATAATGAATAATAATAATTGTAGAATGTAATCCCCTATGAATTAGTTGTATGGACCACATTGAAATTTCTCATGCTAAAAAAAATCTCAATATTATTTGAATAGTCAAACTTGTCCATCCAGACAATTGACTGCATTTTCTCTTTGTATTCCCAACGACTATAGCAAATACTCTCTCTAACTTATAGTTTAATTATTATGGATAACATATAAAAAGAATGTCTTATTTGTTCAGTTCCCTCCCTCCCACAAAATCCTACAAAATCAAAAGTCCAAATCTTTTCAGTAACAATAATAGCCGCATAAGAATTTAATTAACTGTTATTTGCATTTACATTTTGTTACATACTCGAGTCTCTCCATACGACTTTATTTTATTTGCCATTATCGAATTCATACATATTGTTTAATAAATTTGAGTACTTATACCACTGTTCTGCATAATGAAGATTCATTTCTGTTTCCTTCGCCATAACTGAAATGGTTAGATTTTAAAGAATAGAGTATCCAGCTTTGCACACACTACCGTATTTAGCAATAGGAGCATTTAGTAAATATTAAATTATTTAATTTAAATAGTGAGATTGTTTATATTACAAAAAAAGGAATTTCTGTGTCAATTTTTTTAATAACAAATGCAACTTAAGTTGATTTTTTGTTCAGTAGATTGTTAGTACATGGTGAAAGTTGTCACAGGACTTCCACCGCGTTGTAGTCTTTTCAATTTCAAAACATGTTGAGAAGTAATTTTTGTTGTAATATCAAGTTGTTATTGCAAACATTCCTCAGTTAATAGCTGTCAATGGCAATGTTATATTAACACATGTTAATTATATATATCACGAGGATTGCCCTATGTAGTTGATCCTGCCCCTCATTTTTTTTGTAATATTTTCAATAGTTTGTAACTAGACACAGATTTATGGACAGAGAGATTATTTAATAATCAGCTATCAGCTGTTACGGCTATCTTAATTCACATGTGTACAAACTATTAAATATTTTATTGAAGAGTACGGTATAAGAATAATAATATGTAAGGAAGCCTATTTAATTTTAGGCGAATAATATTAAGTGGATGCGCATAAATTGTTAATTATTATTAAATAATAAATGCATAATATATTGTCATTCAAATTTACGGTATAGTTATTTCTATATAAAAAATTACTATACCTAATATTCCTAAAATAACAAACTATTTTATAAAAAAAATCTTAACCGGGTAATGAGATACTGATAAACTTAGTGTGTGTAACTGTGTTTACGAAAGACGGTTTTGAATTTAATATTGATTATTTTACGAGTTTAGATGATGAGAGAGAGGAAAAAAACAAATATGTTAAATAATTATTACAATAAAACTAAGTGACAAAAAAATGTTATGCATAATATGAATAAAAAATTTCATGTAAATTGTACATGCTTATGTAAATAAACAAGGTTAAGATACAGTCTTCATGTAGGAAGTCCATAAGAATTTAGTGTGCTGACTAATTAGTTGTGTATGATGAAGATGATGGGTAAATGCGTGCAGAAACAAATATATTATATAAATATATATTTCGCATCCTTGACTATTAATAAAATGCAATATATATAATATGTATGAAAGTGAAACTGATTAAAATATATCTCTCTCTCGTGTCCTACACATCCTTTGTACCTTCATGACTTCATTGGCACATGAAATTGATTAGCATTGGCAACTTTGCATGAAACGATTAAAATACAGTATCTCTCTCAACTGAAATCACAAATCTGAAAGCATGAGAGACAACAAGTCATTATGTTCAAATTGAACCACAAGCTTTATTCAATAAATCAAATGTTAGCGTATTTGAGCCATAAATTCTCAACCGCTTTCTCCTGGTGAAAGGCATTTTCTCGCTTGTTGACACATGTGTGTATGAGGAATTCCCACGTGCAAAAAAATGTTTTTGAAGGGAACTGTATCTGATGAAGCATGCATATGAAATTCGTAAAATTGAGACTTGGAGACATTGTACGATGAGGGATCAAACAGTAATAAATGTGTGCAAAAATTAAATGAATGGAGGTAAGTGGTGCATCCGGAAATAACAGAATTATTTATTACATTGAAACAATATAATTAATATTAGTATATATATGAGGATTATCTTAGCTCTGTATCATCTCACTGTATTAATACAATTACAGACTCTCGAGACCTATTATAATGTGCTACACAAGGCAAACTCCAGTTCATCTATACATGTTTGTTTTTTGGCAGTCAAACCACATGAAAATAAGAGTAGAGTTTGGGCAAATGTCAGTGATTAAAGGGATAGAAAGTCAAGGGCTGCGAAGAAGGTTTCGTTCGTTGTGTTCGTTCATCGTGATATATATATAGGGTCCAGTACACTTTTCACCTCGTCTCCCTTCTAATCCCAACATTTGCTCATTAAAGTGAAATAAAAAAAGAAATGCATGTAATAATACACTGACCAAGTAACAAGACAGGTTTACGATTGCATTTTTTAGATTAGTGACTAGAATATATATAGAGGCAGGATGAATGACTTCAATTCTCCAGTGACTATGTTTTTTTTTGTAGGAGAAGATCGCCGAAGGTAAGGTGGACAATATTTTGATGGGGTTCCTTCAATCCTTTCAGTAAGATCCTGCCAGCGTAACTAAGCATAATAGGCTGAGATTTTTGTGAATGTTTTATTTGTTAGTCATTGTAACGATACGTTTTTTCTTGGCTTCATTTTGTCTCTGGGTAGATTACAAAATCTAGTCAGACACAAAAGGATTAACGTTATTTTGAATCTTTTATCCTTGACACTTCATCAGAGCACGTATGTAAGTTACAATCATATATACATCATCTTGACTGCGTAAATTTTTCACAAAATCAAACACGGATATTACTTAATCTAATTTGTTACATCATTATCATCGTATTCTATATGAGTAAAATTTTCTAGTGGGAGTAATAAGGGCATTAAGGCATTGATGTCTTGAAAAAAAATCTGAAGAGTGTCGAAAATCTTATGGATTGGATGGAAATTTTGCATTTTGTGCTGGAAAAAATCAACAATCAATTCATGTAGTCTTTGTTTCTCTTCAATTTAAAAAAGTTGTAAAGATTGTGAAGTTGATAATATAAATAAAGTTATTGTCCGTACATGCTTATTACTGTTCTTGTCCCCGGGCAGCTGATCCTGCTCGTCCCCTAGCCCTGACCTTGGTCAAAGCTTGATCTGCCATGTCAGCTCTCTCCTCAGCCTCCTCCAGTTCTTGCTGGGCTTTACGGAATTTAGCCAAGTTCAACGCAGCAATTTCTTCCTGCAATCGAAATTTAATTTAGAATTATTTAAAAAGTGAAAGTGGAAAAACTGTGAATGCATTTTAAAATTTCGACTTACGGCTTCCTCAATCTGCCTCTTGTAAGTCTTGATCTTTTGTTGGAGCTTGTCAACCAGATCTTGCATTCTCTCGTGATTTTTACGGTCCTCCTCAGCCTGGAACGTCAATTCCTTGATACGTCTCTCACCCTTTCTCAAGTTCTTTTGAGCATCGGCATGTCTTCGTTGTTCACCATCCAACTCCGTCTCAAGAGCTCGGGCACGTTCCTCCAACTTGGCAATAGCCTTTTTGCCTCCCTTCAGAGCATTATTTTCAGCCTCATCCAGACGGACTTGAAGATCCTTTATTTGAGCTTCCAAAGCTTTTCGCATCTTCTCTTGGTTTTGAGCATGTTCTTGTTCAGCCCGGAGTTCATCAGCCAATCTTGCGGCATCCACCATTGCTTTCTTGGCCTTCTCTTCGGAACTCTTGGCCTCATTCAAGATCTCCTCGAGGTCAGAGTGTAGAGTTTGAAGTTCAGATTCAAGCTTCCTCTTTGCTGCTGCCAATGATCCAGCCTGAGCACCCAATTCATTAAGTTGTTCATGAGCATCGGTCAATTCTTGTTCGGCTTGTCGTCGAGCACGGTCAGCTTGTTCAAGAAGAGTTCGTGATTCTTCCAACTCGTTAGCAAGAGCGTTGGCTCTCCTTTCGGCAATGCCAAGTTGTTCTCGAGCTTCCTCACGAGCACGTTGTTCCTCCTCGAATTGAGCTTGGATTTCCTTGAGTTGTTGTTGATATCTCTTGATACTCTTTTGGGCCTCAGCATTAGCTCTGTTGGAGTGGTCAAGAGCAATCTCGAGTTCATTGATGTCAGACTCGAGCTTCTTCTTCATTCGGAGTGCCTCAGCCTTTCCCTTGGCTTCGGCTTCCAAGCTGGCTTGCATGGAGTCAAGGGCACGTTGGTGATTTTTGCGAGTGTTCTCAAATTCCTCTTCTTTCTCTTGGATTCGACGGTCAATTTCTTGTCGGACTTGAGACAGCTCCAATTGACCTCTCAGAACTTTGTTTTCTTCCTGTTCCAAGGCAGCCTCAGCTTCCTCCAAGGCAGCTTGTAATTCTTCTTTCTCTGCTTCAAGTCTCTTGCGAGCCTTCTCAATTTCATGAATGTTACGACCACCCTCACCAATTTGGTCCATGAGGTCCTTGATCTCATCAGCCAGATTTTTATTTTCACGACGAACAGAGTCTAGTTGTTCTTGACCCTCCTCATACACAGCCTTCAGACGGAAGAGTTCAGTGGAATAATTTCTGCATTCCTTCTGTGAGCCATCCAATTCAGCAGCAAGGTCATCAACCTTGAGTTTCCATTCGTTGATGACTTTATCGAAATACTTTTGTTTCTTCTCCATTTGATTGGCAAGAGCTTGAGCACGTTCAACTTCCAGTTGCATGTCTTCTAATTCTGTTGCAAGACGTTGTTTAGTCTTCTCCAGAGCGAGGACCTTCTGGTTAAGGGATTCGATGGTCTCCTCTGCTTCGGTGAGACGAGCTTGTAACTTGCGTCTAAATAAGTAAAAAAAATGTTTAATTTACAATTGAGAAATATATTTTAAATTTGAAAAGTTTTATAAAAATAGATTCATACTTGGATTCTTCTAGTTCTTCAATTCGAGCAACACCTTCTGATTCGTACTTGGCCCTCCATAATTGGGCTTCAGCATTTGCCTTGGAAAGTTGGCGTTGGAGATCAGCTTTGCTCTCAGCTTCTTCATCAAGTTGTTCTCGAAGTCCATCCAAATCATGTTCAACATTTCGGAATTTACCCAAAAGGGTGGCTCGTTCACGAGATTCTTCATCAGCGAGACGTTTTGTGTCTTCCAACTCGGTTGCCAAGGAAATCTTGAGTTTATTCAATTGAGCAATTTGAGATTCAGCATCCTCCAGTTGTCGACTTAGGTCAGAGTTTTCAATTGACAATTTCTTTTTGGCAGCATCCAGATCACTCATTGTTCTTGAAGCTTCTTCATACTTGGCAGAAATGTCACTAAGTTGTTGTGAAAGATGTTTATTCATTTTCTCTTGGGCAGCCTTCTCATTTGACAAGTGGTCGATGGCAGCTCGGATGTCATTCAACTCGCTGGACATGTGAGATCGTTCCTTTTCCGCTTTAGCCTTCATTTTATTCAAAGTATCAATCTGTTCAGCCATCTCAGCAACTCCATCATTGTGCTTCTTGCGAATGTTGGCAAGTGAAGCTTCATGTTGAATGTTGGACTCTTCAACATCACGACGAAGTTTGGCCAATTCAGCTTCACGTTTCTTGTTCAATTCAATTTGAGCAGCAGTTGCACCACCAGCTTCTTCGAGTCGTTCTCCGAGTTCCTCCAACTCTCGGGCCAAGTCGGCTCGTTGTTTCTCAGCCTTGGCTCGTGCTTGTCTCTCAGCCTCCAACTCCTCCTCGAGTTCTTCAATGCGAGCCTGATCAGAAAAGCATTTGTCAGTAAATTCTTTTACAAACAATATATACCTTAATGGCAATGTAGTTATTTAAATGTACCTGGAGTTCCTTGATCTGTTTCTGGAGTTTGGCAACCAATGATTGTTCATCCTCTAATTTGGCAGTGAGGGATGAAATTTCCTTATCTTTTCTCTGGATTGTCTGTTCCAATTCCTTCTTGTTGCGTTCAAGATCCGCGACAGCCTCTTGGGTAAGTTTCAGGTCCTTTAAATTTCAAATAAATATATTTCAGTCCACAATACTCATTAATTCATATGAGATACAAGATTTTTGTGGTTTCTCTTACACCCTCCACTTTGCGCTTTGATTTCTCAAGATCACCACGAAGTTTCTTCTCACGTTCCAAAGAGTCTTCTAATTCATCCAAAGTTTGTTCCAACTTGGCTTTAACTTTGTTCAGATGGTTAACCTTATCTTCTGCAGCCTACATGAAATGTATAAAGGGTTAAATGGAAACTCTTTTTAAGGAAACTACAAAATGAAGCGAATGATAAAAACGGACCTGCAAATCTTCGGCAGTCTTTTGGGTTTGCTCTTGAATGTGTTTCTTCTCTTTGTTGAGCTTATTTATTAATTCATCTTGATGGGCGATCTCGTCATTCAAATTACGGATTTGATGATCCTTTGTTGCTTTGTCTTGGTCACCCTTTTGTACTGACAATTCGAGGTCCTCCAGATCTTTTTTCAAGCCGGATAATTCTTGCTCTAATTTCTTTTTCGCTTGGAATAGTTGTGTGCGGGCTTCTTCCTCTGAGGTGAGGCGTTCTTGGGTGTCCTAAAGGATTTATATATTATATTATAATATTCTTTGTTACGTTGGTTTGTATTTCCCAGTTAGTAGATGATAATTCTTAACAACAGTAAAAATATTTTCAACTCACGGTAAGTTGAGACTCCAAGTCTGCCTTCTGAGCATTCACTTTGTTGACGGTGGCTTGGACATCACCAAGAGTTCCCTTTTGACTGTCGAGTTGAGCCAAGAGGTCATTCTTTTCTGTGGTCAGTTTTTGATTTTTCTCCTCCAATTCCTTTCTCGTTTTCTCTTCCTTCTCGAAGGCTTCTTGGGCCTTGGTTGCTTTCTCCTCCAGTTTCTGTTTTCGTCAAAAACATTAGATTAAATTTAATTCTGTAGCTTCTGAGACTCATTTAGGAGATTCTAATATGATTGTTAACTCACCGCAATCTCATCCTCGATTCGAGTGGTGTGGAGAAGAGGCTTGACTTTCTGCCACAATTTGAACCAGGGCCATGTTCGCAATTGCAAGTAACGTCGCAAGTTGCGTTGTACGACTTGCAAAGCAATACTGTATGTAAATAAACAAATATTATTGCATTGTCCAATCCCAATTGTATTCTGTTTTAATTTTGAATAAAATTACCGTTGGTCTTGAAGCCGCTTGAATTCTTTTCGTGTGAGGTATCCTCGGATAACGGCTTGCATCCAGGTGATAATTTTTCCGAGTCGGTCATCACGAATTTCTTCAAGCTGACCCAAAACTCCAGCACGGAAGAACACCTAGTATTATTCATTTTGGATATTAGTGACAATTCCTTTCCATTTAAAGGGTGGGTGCTGGGAGAAAGTGAAAGAAAGCATGGGGGTTCATCTATATTTAAAGAAGTAAAAACATTATAATGACATTTAAGTGGTGTAACCAAAGACAGTTCGAAATTCCGTTGTTCTGAGGTATGTGAGCACCGGTGTCCGAATTGTCTCTCTAGTTAAGCCACTGTCACTCGTTCAATTTACTTAATTTGAAGCCATTGACTTACAAAATAATTGCATATACAATTTTGTAATCTAAAAGTTCAGATTTGGCAGCAGGGAATTGGATAGAAAGTAGTAAGGACACAGATTTCAAACTACAATCAAATAGACAGATTAGTTAAGGTATACATATACAATAATTTTGTACAATAAGAGTAAAAGCAGACCCTTTTTGATTAGCCAAATTGGCACAGAATACCTTCCATTTAAAGCGAAGTAGCCAAATTTTATTGCATAAAAATCACACAAGATGCGTAATGCGGGGAAAATGGCAAGTGAAAAGTAATCAGATTGCAAAATTTTCTTTTAAATATAAATACACACAGTTTGAAGTCGATCTCGGGAATTGGCGGAGAGATACATATTAAATTTTGCGATCCAATTACTTTTTTTGCAATTTTCCCTTGTCGAGAATGATTGAATACTGGAATAAAGCTGCGAAAGAATTGAGACTTGATGTCTGATGACGACAGCTGTTGATTTTTCAACTGACTGAAGCGAAAATACACTTTCTGCGCTGAGTGACGATCATCTAAAACGAAGAGCTGAATCGTTAAGCCAAAACGCCGACGTCTGACTGAAACCATAATTAATTTAAGGGTTATCACTTTTAATGTTCACTTTTAACAGGTCTACCAGATAATACATTTCTCATCAAATCGAAAGGGGAAAATCCATAACTACAAAATAAATCAAGGGATACTCTGTTTTCCTTCCAAGGAAAATTCTCCAAATAATTACCACCGGGAAGGAGGGAGCGACCTTGAGGTCACTGTGTCACACACACTGTCCTGGCCTATATAGACTCAGTTTTTATCTATTCACATATTACTTTACAGGAGAGAAAACAACTGATGTCAGGAAGAAAAACGTGTGGAATCTATTTTAGTTTTGGAATTAACTATGATCGTACATGGCGACCAAGTATTTTGATCGGGATGTTCTTACTTTAAAGTGATATTAAAGAGAGAAATTGCCTCTTGTAAGAAGCACATCTTTTGTGATAGTTGGTCGTATTCACCGGAAGCACACTCAAAAATTTTTGTCGTAATATAATCAACACCAGTTAGTTGCACAGAAATTCAAAACGTTGTGTTAGTACACTGAAAACTACTGAAAAAGAGGAATCAAAAATCACATGTTAGTTCCTCAGGAATAGTTTACTTGCTAAGTATTTTGAATTGCTAATAAGAAAGTAGGTTTTTTTGAAAGAGCATGCATAGTAATGTCAACTTTCTTTTTAAAATAATTTAGGCATAAAAAGGTGAAAGTCACAGCATCATCTTTTTTACCTTGGTGTGTCCAAGACGGAACTTGTCAGGGTCCAATTCGACGGCATCGAAGCAGGCTTTTGAAATTGAGACAATTAAATATTTAATACACAAAATATGTGAATCAATTAGAGCATAGCATAGAGGAAGCAATGTGTACCTTGTGCACATTTCTTCTCATTTGACTCAGCCTTCATTTGGTTGGGAGCTAGGATGATGTATCTTTTGGAATAAAATTGAAAGTCTTAAAATGATTCCTCAATAAAATATGCATGTAATTTTATAAAATGTACCGATGCTTAAAGTCAGGGTAGAGCATTCTGTTGGGGAATCCTTTTCGGCAAATACGGATACCTTCAAGCACACCGTTACAGGTCAACTGATGCATGACCAATTTTGCGTCAATGAGACCAGGCTGTTTCAACTCGTTGGGAATAATGCAACGAATGAAATGAGGAGATGTTGCCTTTAAAGTGGCCATCAGATTGTTCAATTGTTCCTGAAAATTCATATTCATCTCTCATTAGCATTTTTTTCAAAAGCAGTTTTTCTAAGCAGTTAAATTCAATGCGAACACTCAAAAAGGTGACGTCAGTTAGTCACTAGTATTTCGTCAGTGAAATTTTAGATACGCACAATCAGTGCGAGTATGACACAGGAAATAATTTGATCTAAAAGCAAAAGCATTAATTCAATTCTACAATAATAGGCAACACATAGTCTATCATCAAATTGAGTACATGGTCTGAGTTTAATAATATAATAAAATTGGGCGTGAACTGGTGAAAGCTTGATTAACTGAATTATATATTTTAAAAAATTATTATCAATTCCATAAAATTTTGCAATATTTGAACTTATTTTAAGATGAATTGAATTATAAATTGTGATATAATTTACTCTGAGAATTTTAACTTCAGAAATTTTTATCATTTTACGCTCTCAAAAGAAAATAATTAATTGTTTTTAAATACAGTTAAACAAGGTTAAAGTTAAGGAAAGCATTCTGAATTTTCTTTTCATATATTTAATAACATTGGTTGTGCTTTCAATTTGTTTTTAAAAAAAGAGTCAATTATTTAAGGTGGTACGATTTTACGGTGAACAAGACTTTTTTTCGGTGGTGCAAAGGCTTTCATTAAGTACTTCCGCTTCATTAAAATCAAGGATCAGTAGCATTTACTTATATAATTTACAAGTTATTTTTGTCAAGCTTTAATGCGTAGTGATCGATTTCAACGATATATGGAGGATTATTAAACTTCATATATGTAGGTATTTTACCAGCACTCTCTCTATGTTCCATCCGCACTAAATGTTTTGTACTTTGTTTTTTGTTTTTTGGAGAAGACCCACAGTTGCTGTACTGTATTTTCAACTTGGAAACACCAAAGGTCAAATGGTGGTGTGTGTGAGGTGTAGTATAAAAAAGGGCTCAAACAACAATATAAAATGACAAAGGAGACTGAGGGGAAAGTATAAAAGTAACAAAGTTCTATCATCAAGTCAATTCCCAAACAAACCCTGTAGGACGAGGAGACAGTCTTGAAACCAGAACCTTTACTCCTACCACCTGCGAACATCCAATTAAAACTCAATGAACATACATTTGAGTTAGGTAGAGGCAACCAGTTGAATTGATTACTGATGAATCCTTCCAGTCTCTTACCTTTACCGCTACTCTCCTCTTTACCACCGGATTGACCTGGATGATCCGAAAAGATTTCGACAACCAATTCATTGCTACCCTTCTTGAATTGATCAACGACTGTGTCGTTCAAGGGATCCTTATTCTTTTCCAACCAACCAGACAGATTGTATGGGACAAATCCAGCATCTAATCAAAACAACAGTTCGACCATTTTATTAAATACATCTCGACTCATACTTGATTCGATAGTTCTCCTAATTTTAATTGTAAGTACTCACAATGGCCAATGGTGAAATGAGCCTCAGCTTGACCTGGCTTGGCTGGTTTGGGTTTGAGGAAAGATGCAGATTTTCCTAAATGTTGTGCCTTCAGTTTGGCATCAAAAGTTTGATCAGTAGCTTTTGGAAACATGGACTCTTCTTCTAGGATGGAAAAGACACCCAGAGGTTTCTCCATGAGTTCGATACAGGCTTGCAAGTCCATACCGAAATCCATGAAGACCCAGTCAATGCCTTCCTTTTGGTATTCTTCCTGTTCCAAGACGAACATGTGATGGTTGAAAAATTGTTGCAACTTTTCGTTCGTGAAGTTGATGCAAAGTTGTTCGAAACCGTTGTACTATATTCCCGAAAAAAGATGTCAAATGTTATCTTTCCTTGTCATAATAAATACGGAATTCTGGTCAGATTTTATTTGAATATAGTAACTCACATCGAAAATCTCAAAACCGGCAATATCCAAGACACCAATGAAGTGGACACGTTTTTGTTTAGTATCCAAAGTCTCGTTACATTTCTTGACGAGGTACTTGAAAAGTCGATCGAAGATGGCTTTACCCATGGCACCAATGTTGTTCGTGACTTGACCCAAATTTTGACCCTTGACGACGAATTCTGTACCAACCTTGATACGGGGCTTCAAGAAATTCTTGTACAAATCTTCCCAACCAACACCCAAGAGAGTGGCGACACGTTTGCCTTCTGAATCACCGTCAGCCTCAGCTTGTTCTTCACGTCCCTTTTGCTTGAATTTCATTTCACCCATGTGCATGACTATGAAGATAAATAATTAAATTAGTTGCCAATTCACAGAGTCTTTATTTTCACAGGGAAAAGTCTGACCTTTGTATGACATAATAATGATGAGAACAATTCCTCACCTGAAGCCGTGACTCTGTACACATCCTCCTTCTCTTGTTTGGTGAAGCCGAGAATATCAAAGGCTTCCTATTGGATAGACAAAGCATGGATATAAGTATTCCGAATATCAAAATATCATTCAAAATTTTGAAAATGAGATCAACTCACATCTGTCGCAACCAATTCTTCTCCATCATCTACTCCAGGAACTGTCGTCTTACCTTGAGACACGAAGTGGAAATCTTTGATTCCAAAGCTCTCAAAGCAACACAAATCTAGAAAGTTTATCATATCCGTTTTATTCCGAATTCCAGAAATTTTTATATCTGTAGACTGGAGTGAAAGCATTCGGTTAAATTACCCTTCATAGACTTGATGGCTCCTGACATCAGTTGGTAGAAAACGTGGTAGGAACGCTCGAGGGGTTGTTGAGAGATAACACGAGCTTTCTCAAGCAAATCTGCGTACAGAATAACATTTTTAATTTTCATTCTCATACGCATTTAAAGCAAAGTCATTCGGACTGAAAGACTGTCAGCTTACATGTCTCAATGTCAGCACCAGCCAATTTTCCAGTGGAACCCTGCCCATTCAAAAGCATGATTTAATTGATTGCATTAAAAAGTGAAATAATATTTTAAAATAATTAATATCGATTGAAATGACTAACGAAGTGAATTCTGATGAACTTTCCCTGTTGAGTACAAAATAAAATTCAAATTAATTGAAAGACACATTAAATGTTCAATTAGAGGATAATGTACTGGTGAGTACAATTATTTTTACAAGAAGACATGTCAGTTTGGGCCAGCCCCTTTTGGTCAAATTGGCGTGCGTGTGCGTGTGTTACAATGTGAAGATGGGGAGACAAAAACTATCAATTGTCGCTTGTACAAGTTGTACAGAGATCATGAATCAACAGTATAACTTGGCACTCAACTTCATGACATGGATAATTAATTCAAGAATTTTCTCCGTGGCAGAATGTCAGATCAACATTTTTCTCGTATCACAATTACTGCCAAGTTGGCAATGCCAACATTTTTTTTGCTAGAATTATAATTCCTGCATATTCCACTGTGGCATTTCGTTAGTTCCTAATTAATTCCTTTCGTACAGTAATGTCGGAGTGGGAGAACGTGGGATGCTATCATTTAATCCAAAGAGGACCGGAAGCATAAAAACAATTCCAAAGGAATTAATTAAAAATGAATTAGATATGGAGTGTGGAGAGGTATGCAATGGCGTGAGTCACTCGCACGCGCATACAATGAAAATACTTTCACTTTTTTTCTTTGTACGCACAACTTCGTGTGAGTGAGTGTCAGGATATTGTGGTCTTCCCTTTTGACCAAAATGAGTTGACCTTAACTCTCTCTCATTGAGAGTCACTTACGAAACGTGAAGAGTTATCATTACGAGTTGTCTTGGCATTACCGAAGGCTTCGAGTACGGGATTTGTTTGAATAATCTGGTCCTCAAGGGATACCTTCTTTCCTTCCTTTTTACCACTGGCAGCAACTTCTGCCAAGTACGCAATGACCTTTTTGGTGTTTTCAGTCTACCAAAAGATTAACAAAAGCATGAGTAAAGTAAGATTACTTTCGTTAAAGTCGAAACAATTGAGGCATTATTTGAGAATAATACTTTCTCCGGTGAAAGTACATGTATAGTAATTTTTTACCTTTCCAGCTCCCGACTCCCCGGTGATCAACATAGACTGGTTGTCGTGATCTATTTAGATACAAAAAAACACATAGTGAGAAATGTAGGTGACATTTTCATTCATTCATGGAAAAAGGGTGTGTCTGGATGTGTCTAATCTGACCAGGGTATCAAAGCGTGAGACCTTGGTCCAGTAAAATTTTATTTCTGCCCACGCACTATTTTTTGTCTACAGCAAATCGGACTACTGCCTGTCAAAAAACAGATTCTTTGCCAATTAGGACAACACCGTGTGGGCGAAAAATCTTGTGGAAATCTTGAAAGTGACTGTTAAATATCCTCTTTCTTGTCATCTCAAAATTTGGACAAGTTTTGTGAGAAGTATAGAAAAGTATGTATAAATATTATTTTCGTATACGAAATTTTTATACGCTAAAACGACTTTCACAATCTGCTTTCTCCTGTGTGGCTAACCTTTTTCACTCGGTTAATTTTAATAACCTATTTCTTTCAATATTGTTAAATTCACTTTTTGATGGTCTCACATATTTTTCAGATCATGGTTTACTTACTAGTTAGCATATTCATGTAAGCTCCGTCTGAGATGGCGAAAAGATGGGGAGGAACTTCATTCCTGTACAGATATAAGTTTTAACTTAGGTTCTTTTTATTCGCCAACATGTAAATTACATTAAAAAATTATTTAATTATAATTAATTACCGTCTCTTTCCCTTATATATGGCCATGCAGCGACTGGTATAAATCGGGTAACGTTTGTAGGGATTAATGGCCACACAAAACAATCCAGAGTAAGTCTGTAAAATAGTAAATATTCGTATTGTTTAATGAATTCATTTTCAATATTACAATTTTGTTTAGATTTTTTTCTTGGCCAATGCCCAATTATTTAAGCCCCTCGTCCTTCCGTGAGAGATTTACGAGTAGAAAGCAATTCATACTTCATACAAGGTTACTATGGAAGTTAACTTTTCAGCTAACTGCATCATCTGACAACAATGCAATGGCTCCTACTGGTAACTGTATAAATATATCGGGTACGATTCCATGGTACCAATATTTCACCGACAACAACGAAAATTCATTTAGATTCCTACCTCTTTAGCCTAGTTATTAAAGACGGGTACAATATTAACAGCATTCAAATTTTTTTTAATTGTATGAGCTAAGCTGTGAATGTAAAATATTTTGCAATATTTGTCCATTCAGTAGGACTACCTTCGGAAGGACCAAAAATAAAAGCCAACTTTTTTTGGTGTTTTGACTCCCCCACCCCTCAACCATACATCTCTACTATACTCTGTGTATTATCCTAATAAATTATCTATAGTAAGGCATAGTAGTAGTAGACGGAGGATGGAGTATGGAATGCACCGATGTACATTCGTCATTGTCATTTTGACAAGGCATCGCTTCCCCAAATAAGTTGTCAGACTGCCAAAAAAGAAGGACTTTTGCTGGGCTCTAAAAATTCATTTTCATTTTTCTAGCCTCTCATCATTCAACTCATTACGGCAAAGGCTGCCAATATTTTCCCCCTAATTCCATCTGTTGTTTGTATGTTACTGGGTTATGTTAAAAATAAAAAAGCATCCTCGTCTTCTTCTACACTGTATTTTTTAAGATCCAATCAGCTTTCTCCCTCTGGTCTCTATGAACGTGAAATACAATCCCCCTTCCTCCTTTACTTTTTGTTCTCCCTCTTACAAATGAGTCAACTGAGGTCAACAAAAAATTTCACATCAATTTACACAGTAGGGTGGCTTGTGTGCAGACTACTCTACTACTGAACACTGTCGAGGGACGGGGAGATAGGGGAATTTGGGTGGTGGTGAAAATATACCCGCCCAGGGTCTTGTCTCGTTCCTCCTAAAACTCACTGATGCATAGTACACTGGCGAATAACTCAACTGATGAAAAAAGTTTTATGTAGTGAAAACAAATTCGGATTTTTCAATTTATCCTGATGACTCATCACTGAGGAGGAATATGGAAAAGAAGAAAAAAATGTAAATTTAATTGAATGATGATACTTACATAAATGAGCTTGGTGTAGTAACGTTGTCTCAAGTTGTGAAGTACGGAAGCGTCGTTCAAATAAGTTAAATTACTCATGTCCTCGCATTTCTAAAGTAATTAATTATGATTCAATTAAATGAACAGAAGGAGCAAAATAGAATGACAAAAAAATTCAAGTACTCATTTTGTTTGTGTACCTCATATTTGGGAGGATTGACTTGACCCACCAAGTCCTTCTTGAATTGTTTTTCCTGTTTGCATTTTAAAAGAAAGCAAAAGATTTTAAAGAAATATTTTTAAAACGTGTTTTCGTCAGTATTTATTTTTGCATAGATTTGAATCCAGTGTTCTTTTTTTTAAAAAAAAGTTTTGGATGACATGTTATTTTGAAACATTTATCAGTTCCAAAAAATCAGAAAAGCACCGGACTTTTGCGTATAATTTTACCTCGCCTCCACCAACGTTCACGGTGATCAAATCTCCTTTGGTCCCTTTAATTGTGCCAACAATGAATCCTTCTTTTTCATCCGGAACCCAACAGGCTGTTTTACCATCGTAAGGTTTAGTCTGGTCAAGTCGTTTTGTTTCTAGAGAGACAAAAAGATATTCAGTGGGATCCGGGTCCGGACCCTCACTCTTTCTCTCAATAACCATTGTTGACTCTTGTCCGTATCACGATAAAATTTCCACAAACAGCCCTTGAACTTTCCTAGAGAGGGAGAAAGAGAAAAGAAAGAATTTCACTTTTAAGAAAGAAACCCAAATAAAAATGAACTGAAATTTCGGTAAACTTTTTAAAATGCACAGAGAGAAAGAGAGAGAGGAGAGAGACGTGATCAACTTACGGTCGAAAGCTGTTCTGCGGCAAGACAAAGACAAAAAAGAGGTTTAAGAATATTTTCTCCTCTTCTATGTCTCTATATGGGAGGTCTGTGAGGTATCTAGTCAATGACTATGTAGACGTCATATATTTTTTGCCTCTCTTGTTCTTCTTCGATTCTATTTACATCCTCCTCTCTTCAGCCTCACATTGGTGGCTGGAAGAATTCACGTTTCCCGAGATGTTATAACTTATAGTACACAATATACAAGGAGAGAAAGAGTTTGAGTCTATATATAGTGGACATGTCATTATCACTCGCGTCGTCAATCAGCGCAACTTCCTCAGTTCTTTAAGCTCAAACGAGAGAAAGAGTTTACAGTGAGAAGGCTTTTCCTCCCTTATACATACTTTAAACTGAGATTGCAAAAACACACCTTCATTTAATTAACCCGACTGTATAACCATAACATTAACAAGTTAAAATGACTCCAAATTCTACCGAATCCTTTTCCCTTGGAATTTTCTTTCAGAATTTTTTTGACAAATAAATAAAAACTCATTTCTACTTTACGGCCAAGTCTTCAGTACACAAGGCTGACTACTGCAAAAATTTTCCATTAGAAAATCACTGTTGATTTGTAACGGAAAAGATGTTTTTTATGACCAGGATTCTTCTACTGTATTTTATGAGTATAGGGAACAGAGTTGATTCAAAGCAAGTTTGTTTGACTAGGCAAGAGTCGGTTTATATATTTAGACAAAGGTAGAAATTGTAAAAAAAAGTACATTCCATTGTACGGTGTGTGTTCCCCATACACAACAGACATTTATTGAGATGAAGGGAAGGGAGAAAAGAGTGTAAAAAGTATTGCATGTATGTACGGCCCGGGTATATATAGAATCGGGGGGTACAATGAGGGTAATAACATGCAGGGGGCCTGCCCGTACTCCTTGTAAACATTAATGGTGTACATTTTATTGCATAATAGTGTGATGGCTTGTAAATTTCACAGTAAATTGGAATCAATGTAGAGTAAATGAAGCTCCCTGTTTTTTTTTCTCCTCAACAAAATTACGGAATATGAGAGTTTGCGTGGTGAGCCAGCATCTCATTCCAAAGTTGATCTCAAATTACAAAAATACATGTTATTTTCAACAGTTCCATTTGCCTCAGGTCTCAGGATTTTATATGAGATGAGAGAATTTCGACTGTGGATGTTCATGACCGTTTTTTTTGTATGGAAATGTACTTTTATTGTATATACAGAGAGAAATAGAGAGAGGTTAAAAATAAATGCCAACAACAATTTCAGTGACTCTGACTTGTTTCATCCAGTGGTCGCCATTCTGATGACGACTAATGGAACAGAAATTGCATGGATGGAAAGTTGGCCCCTGAGGGAGAAAGTAGAAAATCCGGTTTAACCTTTTGAAACATTTATGTGATTGGATGTAAAGTTTCTGATTTTTAAGTCATGCAATTCCTATACTCAAAATCACTTTCGACGAATGAAATTTTACTTACCTAGTATTTAATATTGCTATTTTCTTCGTATAATAAAGAATTTGAATCAAATTACTTGATGAACTAAAGGAGTGGAATTAACTATGTAATATAGCTATTATATTTTGATATGCAAGTTGAGAAAGAGGAGAAAATTAGTTTTCACCTTAGGGCAAGAATTTCGCCCTATTTTAATTGCCATGTATTTGCATATGGTGTGACCTCAGGGTCATCCAATTGTTCACTGTATGGCTGCTGTCACCGAGATTTGAGGCTACCAAGTAGACGTCTAGTATTAATGATGCATATAAATGAATAAAACCCAAAAATATCCAACCTTTGAGTCAAAGCCTTTGACGTAGGAGAGTCAAGGATAGCGACGGGGGAATAATTTCGAGTGAAGTTTCAAATGGGCACAGAGAGGTTTGTCCTCTCTTTCTCTCCGTGACCACAATTTTGTGTCATTGGTCACAAGTCTTTCAAATTATAAATTAAGATCACAATTATGTTGTCCTATCTGGCGATATTTCTTCTTGGATTGTTGTCGGGCGTAGCTCTAATTGGTATTGCTTTGTGGTACGTCTTCATATATTTCTTTCAAGATATTAAACCAAATGTCAACAAACCAACAGAATTTAATTCAACTACATTTCAACTACCACCTGTAAGTTTCAAAATTATCATTTTTACATTGTATGTATTAATGTTGATATCAAAGTTTAATCTCTGAATGATGAAATGTGCAATTTTATTATGAATGATCAATGTTGTTACGACACAGGTTCTTCTGTCAAAAATTAACGATGAGTCTTGCAAATCAAAAGAATCTTGTTGGACTCTGAATTTTATTTTATACTTTTTATTTCGAGAACTACGAAATTCCGAACAAAGTAAGAATTGCTTAATAATCTGTATCTAAAATAATCTTTTTGTCTAATTTATCCTAATGTGTTAAATGATTAATAATAATGATTGATTAATAATGATTTTCTTTGTTGAATAGTACGTCGCTGGATACTAAGGAAATTGTCGTTAGAATTTGATGAACTCCTGTTAAATTCCGTGCTAGGCAAAGTCTTTTCATCTATTTCCATACATAATCTTGATGTGGGTCAGAACTTCCCCATAGTTAATTCGCTAAAAACTTCTCGTGTTGAACTTCATCCCATTTTTAAAAGTATTTCCACGTTAGATATTTTGGTTGACCTCGATTATGCAGGAGGCTTCCAGTTTGCAATTTCATGTGCAACTCATCTGAAACACTCAGCATTTCTTTCTGTGCAAAGTGAGTTTTCTTACACATACATTTTTCTCAGTATATATCTAATTTTTGTATAGCCATATAATAATTTTTCATGATGTGTCTAGTCAATGGGGTAAAAGGTCAAGCACGGTTGCAATTTGCAACCGACCCCTACGCCCATTGGTCCTTCAGCTTTGTTGATAATGCGGATATCGACATTTCCGTTCTGGTATGATGTTTATTTCTACATTCACTCCATTCAAACTTTTTGTATACTGAATAATTACTAATGTTTTTAATTTCGAATTTTTAAAACAGTCACAAATGGGTGGTAAGAGTTTTAGCCAAGTAACGTCAATTATTGCCAGTCAGGTAAGTAAAGCCATTATATCTTTATTTTTGAAATAATGAAACAATGATTATTTTTACTTGACATTGACTGATAATATATTTTAATTTCTTAGCTCAAGAGAAGCGTTCGGAAGAAACATACTTTACCTATGTTCAAGATAAGGTTTGTGCTATCATGATATGTTTCTTATTTGTACTTCCAAGAAGTTGTACTAACGTATAGTCAATTGTCAAATTTGTATTGATCTTGAAACAATTTTTTAACAGGTACAAACCATTCTTCACTCGTGTTGAACACATTATCGCAAGTCTAGCTCCTCAAGCAGGTTCAAAAGGAAGTCTTACAGTGACTCTTGTTGAGTGTCGAGGCCTCATGCCTGGTATGACTCCACCATCTGGTCACATCTATGGTCATCTCGCCGTTGGTACGATGAACTTGTGGAGTCGATTTTAAATACAATGACTGTAGTTTTAAAAAATAATTTTCTAAAAAAATATTAATTTTGGTTCTTATAGGAGATTTTAATTGGGTTGCCGCTGTCCATAGTCCTGAGTCAACCCCTCACGTCTACCTCATTCTGGACGTAGTATGTGTGAAAACAGCAAAGCGAGAAGTTAATCTTGACTTTACGTTGTCGATGTAAGTCAAGTATTTCTCACGACTTGATTATTATAGAATACATTCAGATAGCTAACAATAACCAAATTCTGATTATGTGTTTCAGTCAAAATGACGTTCCGGTCGTAGAATCGATATTGCATTCGGGCACTCGCACTTCACGCGAGCTAGAACCGGGTGATGAAATCATCTCTGTTGATGGGAAACGGGTGTCAAGTATCAAACAGTGCATCAAGTGTTTCCGAAGTAGTTCCTCGACAAAAGTCATTTGGAGAATTCGGAGAAAATTTGACCTCTTCGAGGCATGTGATATTGTAGGTGGTGGTGGTGGTGAAATTGTAAACTCATCTGATGGGAAAAAATGTGCAAAACTTGAAGATGAATCAACATCTGATAGCCCATCCCATAGTCGTCGAAGCTCTGATGAGACAAACGAACTTGATAATTTGAATTCTGACTCAACACGAAAACATTTCTCATTTCAACGTCGTACCTCGTCATTTACTGATGACAAAATATATAATGTTTTTCGAACGAGCGACTTTGCAGCAACGAAAGTAAATCCTACAAATTTTTTAATAGCCATGTCAGTAGTCGCCTTTCATTAAAATGTTGTTTATTCAATTCTAAAACTTTAATGGCATTGTGATTGACTTTTGCAGGACCCAATATTTATGGAATCTTTTACACTCAATGTAGAAGAGTCAAATCGCTACGTCAATATAACTTTATGGAGTTCCGTCAGTACAAAAGCTCAAAACAGTAGTCCTACAAGCAGTCCTGCGAGGAAGACTAGGGTATGGGTAAAGAAATACACGAAATTTATTTATAATTCATTTATAATAATTGTAATAAACTAAGCTGCATTGATTCAATATTTGTTCTCTTAATTTATTTTACCAATTTCAGAAAGGAGAAAATGATGATCTTTTTCCATTTGGTAAAGATCGGATTGTTGGGGTGTTAACCATTCCAGTGTGTGATGTTATAGCTGAATCAGGAACGACAGGCCAAGGGTATTTCATTAAAGATTATTACTTGGCTTCACCTGATGGGAATGCCTCAGCGGCGTAAGTACATTTTTTGTTATTCATTTGAATGATTTTACATATTATCTTAATTGAATTTGATATCATATTTTGTTTTTTCAATGTCATGATTTGTAGAAGGGAACATTCATTGAGGTTCCACAGTGGATTTGAGCCTGCCATGTGCTACGGAAAGCTGACTGTTTCATTCATGTGGCACAAGTCAGGGCAGGAAGAGGTCTCTAAACGTAAAGATTCTCTGGATTCTTTATCTTCAAACTCTGCTTCAGCAATAGCTATTGAAACTGGACTAGAGGCAGATCCCACAAAATTGAGCCCTAGTGATGAGACTCAGTTTGAGCACAAGTGTGTATAGTGTTTTAAATTTTTTAAATGCATTCATTGTTATTGATAATGTGAAGATTTTTCTATATCGATCATAAAAGAAATTATGCATACAGACTCAGCATACTGATTAATTATTTTGTTTCATTTTTTAAACAGGTTTGTACGAACTAAGTTCTTGGTAAGCACATTAATCTCAGTAATTCTTTCATATGTTATTTTTCAGTAATTTGTCTGGTAAGCAATATACTCTGAAATTAAAATATAACTTGTATATTTTTCTGTGACTATAGCATGCTGCGATCTGCGACTATTGCAATAAAAAGGTAATTGTGATATTGGTCTTGTATAAATAAATGTAATCTGGTACGTATCAAGCTGTCAGTATTATTAATAAAAATCTTTATTCCATAGATTTGGTTGAAGGAGGCCTTCATTTGCTCGAGTAATAAACCTACAATAACAAACATTAGAATTGTGATTCTGGTGCATATAAGCAATAATAATTTTACTGACATTTTATTTTTTGCAAACTAGCTTGTAACATGAAGTGCCATAAGAAATGCTAGTAAGTTGACAATATTATTTATTTAAAAGTCTTGCGATACATAAATTTTGAGTGTAGTTTGTGATTAAATGGTTATCTATTCTGAATTTTAGTGAACGATGCATGGCTAATACTGTGTGTGGCGCTACCTGCAAAAGTCTTCCACATCCCAGCAAATCCGCAACGCCAGAAATTATAACGACAGAAAGTTAGTAGCAACATTATGCTCAATTTTCAACAATTTTATTCGATGAATGAACAAAATGATAGTAATGACTTTTATCATTATGATTTTCAGGTGAGCCACATCCCTACGACAATTACTGTGACAATGACGACGAGCAAGACAAAAATCCTACGAATGATAATAACTTGGTAAATTCAAGCTAAGGATACTCTTTTTTATTTCACGTTTAGCATGTTTAACTCATTTCGTATTCTAATAGGCTGCCAATACGAATAATACTGTCCGCCGGCGAACACTTGGTGGGCTTATTGTAAGTGCAGTGCAGTCTCGATCAGCCCAGTTGCGTAGAGCTGGTTCCGCCACAACTCTCTCAACATTAAATCCTAATTCAGCTTCAAGGAGTTTACCACCAAGTCCACAGGTTTCTCCTACTATTAGTAGAAAAGTTAGTACAGAATACTTTGTCACAGTACTATTATCCCCATTCCTAACCCATGTTCACAAAACGAGTTGGCGTGACTTGACAATATGATTATTGATTTTATTTTTAACTAGGCATCTGTTGGAAGTAGCAGTGGGAACATGTACGCTACAAATCCATTTGAAACGTTGGATGCAAGTGGTTTGGACATTTCCGAGGCCGACTTGAATGCAGCAGTGGAGCATTTAATACAATATCCCAATGACAGTGATTTAGTTTCCATGGCCAAAGAAACAGATCGAGACGTCTTCAGTCATGTGCCCAATCATCTGAGGAAGTTAAAATTGAATCAGTTGGTCAGTTTCTTAAGCCCTGCTTCCATTATCACAGCTTGCTTAATTACAATCATTGCTGTCGTTATATATTACTTAAATTCTCCATAATTCCTCCTACTGCTTTAGATATACTCTTTGTTGCAGCAATGCATTCAGAATTCATGGAACTGTGTTGTAATATTTTTTATTTTTTAT
>WJFB01000929.1:0-42114 GCA_009870185.1 Pygmarrhopalites habei | reverse complement strand
AAGAAATTGTTACAAAATTTAACTTACTAAGACGCAATTCAGAGCCATGTTTCAGAAAAACGCTCCCTTCAATTGGCAATATCAATTTTGACATTATTATTATTATCTGAAATGTACTTAAGTGACCATGGGTGGTTTATATTTTTTAAATTAAAAAAATACCTGCAGTTTGCTGTGGATTAATCCCGATCCCATCGTCAGTAATTATTGCTGAAGTTGCAGGTGGTACTTTAAATAAAAATACAAAAAATTGCATTGGATTAAATTGACATTGGTAAGAAAATGTGAAATCGTGATATACTATTTAGTATGATAAATTTAATGCTCGTTAATGTTAAAGTCAGGAAAAAAACTTACCTTTAAATTCTTCAGCTGCAAATTTTAGCACTGCCGTAAATGGTGTGGTCTCGGGTACACTCAATCTGTTCATATTATTCCTTCATTAGCATTATGATATCTATGTAATAAAATTGCGATTTTACTTAAAATGATTTAAGTGTGGAATAATGAAAGAGACCAAGGTGTAAATTACATTATATTCTAGGTAAACTTTTTATTGAGATGTATTAAATTTATAAATTTCATAGTTTTCGTTTTGCATTATTATTACACTAAGATTGTATACTCATGTGTAGTACATAGCATTTAAATAAGCATTTAAATACATGATAAGTAAGTATGAGTACTTTTTTTGAAAGCAAGTTTTTGGTTACTTGGGAACATTATTTTATTGAAAGTTTTTACATACTGTCATACAAAAAAAAGTTATTTTTTGTTCAAGTATAGAGCAAAAGAAGATCTTTCCAGAATAGTGGATTGTAACATTCTTCTCGGAGAAGATTCTTGAAGGCAGTAAAGACACTATCATGGTTAGCTATGACTTTGACGAGTTCTTGAAAATCCCAAAATGTCACTTGTGGATCTGTCAAGATCCAAATCATATCTTCTTCTTCCTCTTGACTTGACGCCTTTTCAGCATGTTGACTCAATTCGTTGAGACATTCGTGGATAAAGGACAAGAAAGATGAATAACCATTAGTTTGAATCTCAACCAAACAAGCCAACACAATTGCATTCTTATCAATGTGAAATATTATTTGTATAGCTTGGTCCATATTCCATCTTTCATCAACTGTTTTGAATTTGGATTGAAGTATGTCAAATATAAATTTTTTGAAAGTACATTCATCATAAGAGAGCATTTGAATAACCATTTTTGAATACTGAGAACCCATATCCAACAATGACTTAATCTTGGAAGCTATTTTACACTTATCCGAAGCAATGCCATTCAATTTCTGACAAATAATACGACCTTCAGCCTGGACACTAGCACAAGGACGACATTCATTTTTCACAAAATTTGTCAACTTTTCGTATGCACTCGAGTACAACTCAACTTTTCGTTTCATAATCTGTACACGCCCCGTGCCCACCAACGACTCGTAGACTTGACTCACCAGTAGTAAGATTCTTGGATTTTGTTCAGAAAGTTTGGAATTTTGAAGAAAATTCATATACAATTTTTGAGAAGCAGTCTGAAATAAATCAATGTTCCAATGAAAGCCACTTGATGAGTGTGGTTGTTCTCTGTATTGAATTTCTAATTGTATTGCAAGGAGATGATGAGGAATTGTCAAACACCATTTCTCACACGATTCAGCTTGACGAAATGAATCTTTGACACTTATGTCACACCATCCAGAACTTGTTAATGCTGATGGTAATGTAAATTCTGCAAATTGAAAGAAATCCGTGGCTGCTGAGGTGAGAGTTGATTTTGCTTCTTTGGCCATACTTGTTTCATTCGAGATGTCGGATTCGCTCTTACATTCGTCTTACAATTTAACAATCAAATTTTCTATTTTAAGTATTTCATGTACGTTTACACTTTTTGTCACTAAGTTTATACAAGACTCTTAAGTAAAACACACACAACCTTTCACTACCATTCATATATTTACCCTGACGCTTGTAAGTACAAGTGTCATATAATAAATTCCATGAAACATGCAAACCTTGTCCATACATTTAAAAAATGTTATGCAGTAATACAAACAATATGTATTAAAATTAATACTTACACTTTGAACGGAAGTTTTGGGTCGGACGTCAGGATAATTTTGAAAGTCACTTTGGATCTGAAATTTGTAATCAGAAAGTTGTCAAAATTCGTCTAATACTCGAATATATTTATTAGATCAAATACATGTAATTATAATAAAACTCTTTTTCAACTCTTACCCCATATCGACTGCACACACTTGGAATGTTTGGAATCCCAAAAATTATTTAATTCCAAAATTTATGCAAGTATTTTCCATATGCTGCTCTTTTGAAAGTGATTGCCCGCTCTAGACATTTTCTATGGACAATTCTCAATTCAAGTTGGGGGACCTGAAGGGCCTTCAGAGAAGGAATTTGAGGCATTCGAGCATTAGACTGATCGGGACATAATTCATATTTGAAGAACTGAGGATCCTGGCTTTTGAATGACAACTTAATTTTCTACTTCAATCTAAGATTTTCTAAGGTAATCTGTCAATATTATATTGGAAACACTGTCGTTTTTCCAAATACTTAATTTTATTTGTTGTTTCTACATTTCTAGGCACATTAATGACGGGTCTGATGCGGCATCCTGTTAAGCTTTTTGTCAAATTCAAAAAGAAATTGTCCAGAAACCGGGGAGAGGTTTCTGGACATTGCTGGATCAAAAATAATGTACAATTGGTTCCTTCTTGTTAATTCAGTTGGGAGTCCCAAGTTGGGACAACTTCCCTTCCGTAGAGGACACTTTTTGGAAATAAAGAGGTGTAAATGTTTATGGAGAGAAATTAGATATTTATGATTTTTTAATAAATAATGCTATAAACAGATTTTTTTTTATTATAACGCAATTATATGGAGAAGACGACATTTTATTCTCCTCATTTAAAGTAGCAATAGTTATTAAGTAACACAAATAGTAAATGGCGTACAAAGTCACTAAGAAAATTACAGTAACAATCAATATATTGTCCCCCTCTCGCCCTCAATCTCCTTCTGCTCATTTATATATTGGTCAAATTCAATTGCATTGATACGGACCATGGTGTAGGGCGTCTTGTAAACTATAAGAATAGGACAAAAATTAATTCATTATGATTCAAGTAATGACTCATTAAAATGTGGACATATATTTAGAAATTAATAAATACACGTACAATACAAACGTCGGTAGTTTTTTCGCTTTCTAAATCTATAGTGAAGTTGGGTGTAGGATAAAGTTTTTTCGATGACAGTTCCTTCAATTCGAACCAAATCTCTGGGCAGTAGAGGTTTACCCACAACAGTAAAATCTGTGGCCCCGGTCAAGAGTATCTAGCAATGGATTTTTAAAAAGAAATATCTAGAGTACAAATCATCAGCATCATAGCATTGTAATTGGTTTCCAATCATATATTACACAAACAAATAGTAAACAATAAGTACCTTCTCAAATCTTATTCTGTCTCCAAATGTAGGAGCCCAATTACCCTGAACAATTATTATGTCCTCCTGTGTGACTTTAAATTGCTTCCCCATGACTTGGATGACTGCAAATAAACGTCCATGAGTGTCCTCTCCAATCTGCTTGTTGATTTTTTCGAATGTTTCTGAAATAATCAAACATTCAACATTGAACTCCTATTAATTGTAAATACTACATATATAATAGAAGATTGTATGTACATTATATACCTAAAGAGATCTTCCTTGTTTCTTGATTATCTTCTTGATTCGAGTCGCTCTCAGTCACGTACTGTGGCCAATGAGGTGTTTCGTCTTTAACAGGTTGTACACGCTTTGCCTTTCTCTTCTCAAACTTTATACTGTACCTACTGTAGTACCGACACGAGTCGACCTGATACCCGGTCCACGAATCATACCTTTGACTACAATTTACTATTTGTAATGGTCCTTGCTTCAAATTAAAAGATACTGCAGAACCACCAACTCTGGACAATATGCTGGAACATTTCAGAATCGAGTCTGAAATGTGTCGAAGCATTTTCGAAAAATGAAAAATTTTTTTTTTTTGGAACTCAATTTGAATCCTGCCTGCACCTCCTGCACTCAATGGAGTCATGTCATAGAAATTTTCTCTTTGTTCACAAACTGCACAGAACTGCAAAATTGCCAATTTTTCGTCATATTAAAGCATGCTAATGATGAAGCTGGAAGAGGATCATACAATTTCATCATTCTATCCAGTACTCACATAAAAGAGCATTTTTCATACACACTTAAAATGACAAACATAATTTTACACTTTATTCCCCTTCACAATACACACACACATGCAATAGAATGAACTTGAGCAAACGATGTGCTGTCATGCTTTTCATGCCGGTTGATGTATGTATTTTTACTACACAACTCACTGCATGAGTATGCCACGGTTTTAAGTGGACAAAAGTTATTTTGTAAAAAAGTTCCTTCTATAACATGAGCTAGACGCTTGACCTTAAAAAGTCACCCTTTTCATATATTATATAGCATATATGTAATATAAAGTAAGCCTATGTTTTCTTTGTACAGTACACAAATGGCAACAACAATAAATAATAATAAACATGTAGGAGAGATGATACACTTTGGTGGTTTGTGATGGCAAGGACCACTGTACTGCATATTGTATTATTATTACAGTCATACAATTTTTTTAATCTTTTTCATCTATTCAATTAATGGCATCGTCACTCATACATAGACAATTACTTACAGGTACAACATTCCTAGACATGTCTCACAGTACTGAAAGATATTATCATATATACTTACGTATTATATTGTATCCCAGACATTCAGCTTTTGTATGAGTTGTCTCATTATTATTAAAGAAAAAAAACCATTTATGTAGTGCATCCAAAAGTATCTTCTTCTTTTTGGTGGGGGCCTTGAAATGACCACAACACTTTAATTTCAAAAGTAAAGCAACAAAAAATGTGTTTTTAATAGTAGTAGTGCCTCAATTACGCTTTTACGGTATATTATGATAGTTTCTGCGTTACTGCTTCTTCTCTTTTTTTGTTTGTTGAAGTAGTTCAGACAACACTATTAATGACAAAAAACTCCATCTCCCCATCTATTGTACATATGGAATATACAAAAGTCATGTCATGTACTAGTATATATATATATAAATTCTATTTTGTACAATGCATAGCTTAGCTACACACATACTTGGGATGAGGGTTGTGTGTGTGTTGTGTGTACGATTGAAAACTGCGTGTCTAGTTAACGATGCTTAGAGAAAAAGAATAGGTTTAGAAAATGTTGCCAAATTGTGTAGAAACCTAGGCCAATGCCTCAATTCATGGCAAAAATCATTTGCCATCATTCGCCTCATTCTTTAGATTACAAGAGACTTTTCATTCAAAAGAAGATTACGTGAAAAAAGAGGGAGAAGAGAGTCTTACCGGATCTCTGCTACCTTGAGCTATACACATGGACATACAATAATACTCTTTTTTTCCTCTTTCCTTTTCCCCTTTTCATCATCATCATCATCATAATATTATTACTAATACTGTGAGTCTCTTTTTCTTGCCATTTTCTTGGTTTGAAAGGGATGAGCAATGCAAGGACTGAGTGAGGGTGTGTGTGGGTTTTTAGAAAACACACAAGAACATGCACAATTCAAGATTACATACAAACACACTCACACAAAAGCCTAGTCTTTGTTAATTATTTAGCAAAATCTTATCAACTTGAAGAGACCCAGACTCTTTTAATGGCTCCTCGTCTGCATCGCTTGACTGCATACACCACATGAGTACGTACAGCCTTAGTAACGTGTATGTAGTATACAAGTATGACCTCACAGTTGACTGAATGAAAAGAAAATTAGCAAGAATAAATATGTATTACAGGTTTGACCTTTAAAATAAATGTAAGGTGCTTGGTCGTCTTAAGTTTTTTTATAATACTGGATGCTGGGTGAAAGAGTACAGGATCATGTGTTGTATAATAAAATATCCTCACCCTCCTCTATCTCTGTCAGTAGGTATTATGTACAAGTAGTAAAGTTCAGCAGGATGATACACATGTACACAAAAAAATTGTCTCACGGTTCAGCTTCATTTCACTTCAAGTGTGTGTGTGTGTGTGTGTTTGAGACAGAGAGTCAAAAGGCGGAGGGGAAAAGATCAAAAAGTGAAGAAGTGTATTGTATAATGTGAGCACAACATATTTTACGTTGTATATTTTGCAACATGTATAATAGGATACTTAATACATTGTTGTATACATTATTGTACTCTTACTTAATAATGTCTACAGTTGGAAAACTCCCAGACTGTACGTAAGTAGGTACACAGACAACTTACATATGAAATTGGAGGTGTACTCTACATCCCAACGACACATCTCCTCTCCAACTCTGTGTGTGTCTGTCTCTCTCTGTCTGTCTTTCCATCCCTGACTTACCTTGACGGCCACATTCATTCGAAATGAAGGAGACCTTCAGAGAGTTCGATAGCTCCTCTTCTTGTCAATTGTCATGATTTTGCATTCTTTGGACAGCCTCTACAATGTTACATGGATAAGTCGAATAAAATGCATCAGCAATGATAGTCACACTGCATTCATCAACATCTCTCTCTATCTCTCTTACCACACATGAGATACCATTTCCCCAGGAATAATATTAACCAGTAGGTAGGAGCTCATCCCCACGTCTCTCCCCTCCGAGAGGGAAAAAAACTAGAATAACTACAAATTCGTACTTGGTACATATTATTGTAGACTGACACACACGTCCAGAGAGCGAAACCTTTATCTGATAATTTAATAAATATTCCCCATTTTATAATATATTCCATGCCACCTACTTCTGATGTAACAAGTTTACTTATTATAATACTTACTTGGGTATACACATGCTCAACGACACACAATTATTATATTTACCACATGAGAAACATATTTCCACGGACTCAACTAGAACAAATTCAATCAAGTGTCAAAATACACAAATTTATTTGCAAAATTATTTCTTGTCATTGCTCTCTTCGAATTCCCAGACACTTGATCATGAGATTTACGACTACACACACACGAACAAGTACAGACACATGTACTTATACATGTTGAATATCAAAAAGCACACACACAGCAAATCTGGAGTCGGGACTAAATAGAAAAAGGGAATGCCAAAAATATAACTCACAACAAGTCATCATAAATGGACTTTCCCTCTAATAAATACCCCTTGTAAAATGTGAGTTTACACTGATATGCACTCACTCATCCTCAGACCAGAGAGGAAGAGTCAGGGGTTACCTGCAATTGCGAATTTGTGATCATATGATGATGATCCTGCAAACATGCAGCCAAACCACCTGATTTTTATAACATCCAATGTATACGCTGTATCATCCTTTTCTTTCATCTTTTCTCTCTCTTGGAGAGAAGATCAAGTGTGTGTGTGTATCCTTGTACATGACATTCACACTGTGCCCCTGACTCTCTCAATGTGTCTGACAACTAACATACAGGTTATGTAGTTGTGTCTACCCAAGTCTTTCCATAGTAATCGCACACAATCTTACAACTCTAGACTGATGCTGTTGTTCCTTCAATTCATGTGAGTAAGGTGTATTATGTATGAATTGAAAGGGAAGGGAAAAATCGTGTTCATGAGGCTCAAATCATGATTACCCACAAATGTGTTACGTACTTACTACGTAGTCTCACCAAAAAAATCCATACTTCAGAAGAGTCCACATGCAGTTTCTATAATTAAAGTATACTACTCCAACACTTGTCTGCTTTGTATATGTCAAAAAATAAATAAATAAAGGAAAATGTCTCGGTTGATGCATACAACATTTTATTTTGTGATCGTATATACTAGTATACTTACGATATGTACAAAGATTCTGTGTAGACAGACATAGGCTGGACCATCCATGGTTAAAGTCTGCTCAATAATGCAAATCTCCATTCTCTCTACTTGAGTATTAACAAAATTCAACTTCACTAATGTTTCTCTGCAATACCCAACATACACACAGTTTTTTATGTATAACTAACGAACTCTAGAAAGTGCAGAATGGGCGAAAATTGAAGGTTTTTCTATCTCTCACATACACAAATTTAGACTTCCCTCATATAAACCCAATCCAAAATGCTATATTATTATTACTTACAATTTATATAAAATGTATAGTGTAGTGTAGTAGTATAATCATCAGCGAGACTGCTACTTCCAGTCTCAAGTTGACGATGACGGGAAATCAGCATGCATTCCTCTTCTCTCTCTTGAGGAGAGTCTCTTCCTATGCACTCCTATCTTCTCATGCTGTACATATAGAAAATTGTCTCGAGTTAAAAAACAAGACGGAAAAAATTTATTATACCTGAGTCACCTTTAAAAGAAAAAAAAGTATAACTCCACCATATAACCTACATCACATGCACATCCCTTGTGTGTTCATCTGTAATAAATTTTCTGCTCACCAAACCCAGACTTGCACTTTTTTCCTTCTTTTCCATGAACTTTTTCTTTTAGCCTTCTTTCGTACATTGTATGCCCAATGTCTCAAGTAAAAAAAAATTCTTCAGTCCACCTCATACACTGTTCTCTCTCCCTCAAATTCTAATGCTAAAAGGGTGTAACTGGTCAAGTGCATTCGTTGCATTTGTCTTCAGTAATATATGTAAAATAATTTAATGAACGGAATGATAAAAATTCAGCACACTTGATTTTTTTCTTTTCAGTTTTCAAATTGAACATTTTATTTTTTTACTTTTTTCCAGTCATCATTATCATCTCTTGGTAAATGGTAATCAAACTCCCAACTTGTATTTTAAATATTATATGAATGTGTTCATTGTAAATACACACAACATTATCATCATATATGTATATATCCTTATAAGAGGTAAACTGGAATCAGCTAGCATTGCATTTATGTACATTCATTGTACGAATGTACACGTGTCGATCATTTGGAACAATATTACTAAAAATTCATACAGTTCTTAGTTAATCATCTTCCATTTTCAATAGACCATGGTTTTTTCTCTACATATATTGTGTAATATACATTTTCATCATAGTTACACGTATTACATACTAATAATGGTGTAGGTAAAATTGTGTGGGACGTTGTTGGATATGAGGAGGTTACATAATTATAAAATAATATATATTTTATGTATACAACTTTAACAACTATATTCAGATTCTACACGACTTAAAAAATCAGACTAATAATTATAATTACAGTAATTCACGGAGTAGAGGCTATAGCACGAGAGATATACCCAAAACAAATGCCTTGTCTATTGTAAAATTAAATGTCAAATTATTTAAGTGATAAAGAAAACATTCATGGTGACGACAATCAAGGGACAACTATATTGTATTTAATGTACACTTTTCTTCACTTTTTCCTCCTCTATTTCATTAGACCATTCTTAACTCAGTTGCTCAGTAGATTGAATACGAATACGGTGAATACCAAGAGTTGAAATTATAATTTCCTTCATTCTGTAAAGTTTCTTCATTAACTGTTAATTGACAATTAATTTATTAATAATAAAATTCCTCGGCGATTTGTATAGGATGCACCTTTACCTTTTGAGCTTGTACACTTTTCTTTTTTTTAAAAAGAAAGAAATTCAATTGAAATTGCATACCATTTACTGATTTACTAGACTAAAAGTGAAAAAATTAAGCCCAAATGAATCTCATCATCAAAAGTATATAACGCTACAAATTAAAGTAAAAACTTGCGTCAACTTCCACACACAAACACGCAATATGTATTGGATACATCATCAATGTAATGTAATTATAATACAGACACACACTGCGCCCAGTCTCAAAAAATGTGTAAAGCTAAACTCAATCAGTATTATTATTTGAATTTCTCATTCGTTCAATATCTCTCAAAATGATGCTTTTCAGCAGGGGAATGAACAACTGAATAGAACACAGAAGAAATGTCTGTCAATTCTATTGGAATATATGTAGTCACTACATACTGTACCAGTAATAACAACATTAGTGTAGAATTGAAATCACATACTGTGCAAAAACCTGACAACAATTATTATTATAAATATTAGGAAGACTTATAAATATGTATTATATTTATATGCAATCATACTATTTATGGATGAGAACTTACATACGCGCTTTCCCTACTTTCAACACATTCGGTATAAATATTGGAGCCATTGCCATTATTAGAAAAGGTACATCACAGAAATTATTGTAGAGAAACTCTCACAATATATAAGCAACAATATTGATGAATGATGAACGAGAATATCTACCTATTACCCGGGATGAATTACCCCCCTTCTCCCCACTAACATTTCCGTTACCAAAAATTCAAGTACAAAATCCTCAATACAGATCCATTAGAAGTACATTGATAACAACACCTAATATAAACTTAATAGAAAATTACCTACTTAGAATCTACCCTGAGATTGAGAATAGTAAGACATTTTTAGAAAATTGGTCCTTCATATCCACCGTGGTGTGTATTCTCCGTCCACATGGACAAGTCACACTATAGACAATATTGTAGTTCAAAATACTCGTGTCAAAAAAACCCTTATGGATACACACCAGCCAAACAATTTTAAGTTTACAATATACCCCAAATGACCCCAATATAAAACGTAATGTAATTCCAGGAGAGAATGAATGAAAATCATCCATCACCAAGAGAAAGACTATCACCAATATGTAAGAATGTGTAGTAAGGGACCATTCTCAAAAAACCCCGAAATTTCTGACCCCCTTTCTGGAAAATTATCCTATTTAAAAGACAAAATCTCTACCTCCCTCCTGGATGACGCAATTATTCACAAAGTCAAATGGAAAAAATGTATCAAAACAAAATAATACAATATATTCTATATTATACGTGACATAAATAAAGCCTTGATAATATTTTTATGATTGTCGTCGTAATCATGACGTCAGAAAATCTCTACATTCAATAATATAATTCAATAGTTCTAATCAATGCAATGTAGAAGCCCCAACCTTAAAAAAATCCAGTCTCTCTCATTGAATGGACCCTTCCCTAATCAAGTGGAATGACATCCGAATTTCCCTTCTTCAAAGACCCACCTCAATATAACTTAATGTGTACATAATGTGTGTGAGATATTTTCCCATGTAGAAATACCTTTATTCATTATTGTTCTCTCATACGTAAGTCAGTTCTATTTGTGTGTATATTATACTTATATTCTGTCGTTTCATTTGGCAAGCTCAATTAAAATCAATCTCTAAATCATATCATAATATTATTTATGTATTTTATAGAAATGCGTACAGTCATGAACATTTTTCTAAATGCACTGAATTAATTAATTAGCCTGGATCTGGCAACGGAAAACGGGGGTCCTATAACACCATTACTATTTTAAAGTAAAATAAAGGTAGCAAAAATGTAGACAAAAACATTTTTACATTTCAAGTCCTATTTTAAGCCTTCAAGTCTCCTCAAGTTAGCTCTTCTATTTCATAAATATATAAATATGTATAGTCATTGTGAGGTTGCACATTGGAAGATTCTTTTTCTAAAAAATAACAGGACAACATGCAGTAGTAGTAGTACAAGGAACCATGTAAAAATCAGTTAAAGAATTTTTCAACATAAGGGAAAGTGATTCAATTATAAACTGTATCAAGACAGCCTTCATCATAACACTTATTTCTCTCTGCCTAAATTAATTAAGGGTTTTTGTTTTTAAAAATTGCGTGTGTGTTGCGTGAAAAACTTTGGTTTAGAAACACCATTCTCAACTCTGATTGTACTTGGGCATCTTAATTCTACATACATCATTCTAGTATAATTTCATCAAAATTAATTCAACTATTGGTACAAGTTCCCTGTACATTTCATCCTCACCTGGTTTGTGTGGGTCTTAAGTGTACAACGATAACATGGATTTAACATGGATTGTAGAACTGTTCAAGTTTTCAATACTTAAATGTTTACAAACGGCACAATATACTTATGTATGTAACACTCTATATATAACAGTTTGAACGAATTGCGATTATTTGTTTCTCATGTAATAATAATTATTACACACATTTAATAGATCAGCTATACTATGGTAATTATTAAGGTAGCAGTAGTTTATAGAAGTTATCAAAGGCAACGTGTCAGTCATAAATGATTTGACCACTATTCTACATTTATTATTGCCAGTACCTGTGCACTGTGAATAATTTTTATAGCTACGATGTAGGTTTACAAAGCTACTCATCTCTTTCTTTACTTAAAATTTTTCGCTCTACTCTTCTGAATAGCCCTATTTTAGTTAAACACTGATAATTATAAATAGTTTCATATAATTATTATGAAGTATTGAGTCTTTCTACAAGGAACGTGGAGCTGTACAGGAAGATGGATTCCCTTTGAGCGGAATTACATAAATATATGGAAATTATGAGCACAGAACACAAATATAAAACCTTACATGGTCATCAAACAGTGGAATCAGTGGAATGTGAAACAACATTTTATATTAATTTTTTTTTCATATTTCAAATTATACCACTGGCTGGACAAAAGGAAAAACTTAACTTCTATCCTGTTGTTGGATTTTGACATGTAGTAGGTAATATAAGAATTTTTTTTAATTATCAGTAAACACAAAGTAACTGTCTTTTAAATATACGGCACGACAAAACGGTTTCACCTAATTACGCCTACTATTTGTATAATTACTCTGTACACTAAATATTGGTAATAATTCTCTATATCAAGTTATGATTGAAATGGGTTTTTCAGTCCATCATTCGGTATATTAGTCCCCTGAATTTAGTGTATATAAGCGTATTTTAATTCCCTTTGTTCAACTCTTTTAACAAAAAGAATTGAACCTATTGTATACGAAGTTTGTGCGTTCATTATGTCACACTGTCTTTTCTATTGATTATACCTATGTAAATGTATTATAATGTAAAACGAACAAGTTATAGAAAAAGTACTATTATTCACATTTGACATTTAAAATATTGTAGAGTAACTGCATATAAAGCATCTGTATCAGGTATAAACTGCTGCTGTGCAGGTAGGTCATTTTCACTGTCCCAATTATCCTCAAAAATATTCTGCAGGCTTTCTTTTACTTTTACTCATGAAAAGTCACATATTTTGAAAAATTCTAATCTGATTTGACAATGATAGTTATTTATTGTAAAAAAAACCTTTAGATTAAAAGGATTGGGGTGATTTGAGGTATCGTTTTGTTTTTGTTCCTCACTAAATTAACATGTTCTGAGCGAATATTTTCAGCATGATTCTGTCTGTACTAAAGTTTACATATTTTGTTTAACTGTTGAATGACTTTTTAAGGCAGTTTTTAAGTTTCTGTTTCGGGAATTTAGTGGATTTGATCATCATAACAGATCCTCAGGATTATTATTCTATTTCGTTATAATTGTGGCAACTTATAATATATGAAAATGATATGTATTTGGCTTGTCTGTAATGAATTCAATCGTTTTTGTTGTACATTTAAGTTAACGTTTTTGTTTCAACCCCTTGGATAATTAGTATTTTCTAAGAACGGAATTACATTTGTATAAAATATTTTAAGCGAATCGTGTATGAATGGCATAATATTTGCGTACTATCTACTTATATGAATGTCTCTTCGTGTTTGTGTATATTACTGTATATCTATTTAGTGAAGGCTATATTGTGATGATTTGTTTAGTACTTATGCATAGTGCTATCAAACTAGTTATGTAATAATATTATATTGCACAAACAATCTAAAAAGTTTAAGTTCATTTCTCTCTCTATCTCTCAAGTCTCCCTCAAGATCCTTGACCATGTACTCTAGATTGTATTCAATCACCTACACACAGTAATACAGGGAATACGATTCTATTATTCTATATTGGAAAGTTGTAATCAAGTCATGAGCAAAAGTCTACTAGCAATCCCACGTTTTTAAAACAAAATATTTTGTCAGTTGGAGTAAATTATGAGTGGTGGAAACTGAATGTGTATAATATGTTCTAGGCAGCTCACAAGAGCGGTACAATGTACTAAAAGTGTACAAATGTAGGAACGAGTGCAAATTTCCAGGTAAGGCAATTTTATGAGTAGATGTAGGGATGTACATATCTCTATACAATATACATATATAATATTTTTCTCATATATTTAAATAACTACTTACACACTTACAAACATTTCCTTATGATTCCTAAATTCACAGATATTTGCATTTTCAATAACGCCAAAATGACTTTTCAATGACTAACGACACGAATAACTCCGTGTCTCAATATGATCTGACTTGCTTCCAATCTTAATAATGGGCGACAATAACAAGTTCTCAACAAGTAGGATGAATTAATAGTAACACAGAGAGCAAACTATTAATTCTTGTACCCTCAGAAATTATCCATCTGGTTGAGAAACAATTTTCTCTTCTTTCTCCCCTTCTTAAAATGACTTGGTGATGATAAAGACTCAAGATGTGCAGATTTTTTCTTTGTCGACCTTCTTATCCTCCCCTGCTTTCTTTCATCTTTCATTTAAGGCTTTTTCACACTGACTCCAGCACATCCCTATACAGTAGTATTAAATGTACGCATAATATTATATATATATAACGTAATATATTATGTAGTAAATATATGTGTGTAATTACTGTGTATCAATTCCATTGGCGTACTGTAGTAGTGGTAGTACATTTAAGTCATTATTAAACATAGTGTTATCCTACATAGTTAATGCTCAACATAATTGTAGTGTTCATCCCAATTCGAATTCGGTCGAGAATTGATTCATCTGAATAAACCTTAATTAATTATATTGAGCTAAGCGTAAATCTGTTTTCCCCTCGCGAGTGTATAATCAACTCCTCCGTCCAAAAACAAAACAACGAACAAAACAATTCTATATTGCCATCTTCTTCATAATTGTACACCAAAAAGGAGACGAAAAAGATTTCCTTACAACTTTTATGAAACGAAACAGACATTATTAGGTTAGTCGTCTCAAATATAAATTAATTCTTAAATATTACATAAAATGTTTATTTTTTTTTATCGGAAAGGAAACAACTTTCAAGATCCTATTATTATCTTTTCCTCGTCGCCACATGATTCGCCCATCTTTATGAACAGTAATAATAATAGTAGTATATTTTAGTAGAAATAGGGAGATTATGTGAACCAGAAAAAAAACAAGCATTTAACTTTGGATCATCACTAGATGCACAAAATTGTCCCCAACACACAGAAAATTGGAATAATCCAGAGTCATTTTACCTATACACTTAATGGAGAACCGTATTACGATACGAACCACGAGATTTAACTCGGTTATTAAATAATAGTATTTATATATAAAACTAATAGATGCAAAAGTATAATTGATGGAAGGTAGTTTTTAAAGACTTTGAAGGACTTAAAAATGTATGTCGCCGACATCAGTGGGTGTCTCGGCTTGTTCCAGCTCCTCCAGTTTGTCCGCACCCATCATCTGTGATGAACCCGGGCCGTTTCCCGGACCCGGGACCTTCAAGTTTTCCTTCGATCTTACAGGGATTTTGGCTTTTACTTTCTCCATGCAGCTCCTCAGTACGTCCTATAAACAAAATAAAATAAAAGTTTGCATATAAAGTTTTGTCATCCTCTCAATAAGATTGTCACTGTACATTGTACAATATATAATATCTGAACACAAAAGTATGAAATGGTTAATGACTAGTCCGCTCATCATTAGAAATGATATATATTCTGTCATGAGAAGCCTTTAGTTCACACACAACACGTAAATCTACCAAGATCAGAATATTGAATTATGACATCCTGTAAAATTGTTGCCCACGAAAGTTAACTGTGAGTAAGGTTGTGTATGTTTTGAGTTTGTAACCAGATCGGAAAATGTTGGCGACATAAAATTAGAGAGGAAAATGAAGGGATTATACAAGTGTCTCAACATAGGAAACATGGGAACAAGTCAAGTATCTGAGTACCTACCTACCAGTCAAAAGCTCCGATTATTACCAACAACACTAACAACAAGGACTTGTTTTCATCGCCTCATTTACAACGAGTCATTGACATTCCTTCTAATCACCATTTTTCGCACACGCCGACATCCACACACACACACACAACTCGGCCACAGAACGAAAAAGAAAGGGAGGTATAGCTCTTCCTCATCTATTTGGTATATGAATGAGAACAACCCAGTTGTAGTCAACGCTGAGGACCAGCTTAACTAACTGGTGACACTCGGAGTTGTCGTCGATGAGTGCCAGAAACTGGAGATGAAAAAGTATGAAGTAGCAGTTTTCTTGGTTCCGTCCACATCCCGTGTCATATAAGAATGTGACAAAATGCTCCCACTGACATATAAATATACAAACTCGACCCTCCTCACACTAAATCAACTCTTCCTCATTCGAACACACACATACAGAAGACCACTTAATGCCTTTTAAGTGCAAATACCTAGCCTACACATAGTCTACACACACACACATCTCAATTCCCTCCTTTTGAAATCCTTCATTGAGAAGGAGAACTCATAGGATCTTGACTTATTCATCCCCAATATTACTCTCAATCTTTGGAAAGAAGGAACGTGAACATGTAAAATGAATATCGACACTCCACAACTCATACTTTACTTGACGCCCAATCTGTACATCGACGACAGAGAGAAAAAAATGCTAAATGGTCCTTGGCTTTCATCACAACATAATATATAATAATAATACCTTACATACTATAGACAAGTCCACTCATGACCCGCTCAACTTGAACTCGTAGAGGACAAGTACGGTCATGGCAGGTATTTATTTTGCTCGTAAGTTTTACGAGCTGTTATTGAAAGAAAGCAGAGAGTGGGGGAACAAGAGGAAAATCAGTGTGCTGAGAACTACACATAGTCCACATTACGAGGAAAACATCTTGGGGGGCCAATAAAACAACGGGCAGAGTCATCCAAAATACTTCTTCCTCGTACTGTTGGAAAACAAGAGATTTTCCCAAAACGAGCAATCAAGCACAAGTAACCATCTACTATACGAGTCATATATAGTGTCGTCTGGAACAACTTCCGACAATACTCCATAATATGATATTACATATTATACAAGCATGTAACATGGGGTCCTTTAAGCAACTGTTATACTAGCGTGTGAGCTTTAAAAGTAGTGCACCATGTGATATGATACGATACGACGACAGTAAAATGTATGGACTTTGTAAGGAGTGCCTATAGGGGACATCAAGGACCCGAATAGCCGATCCACTCTGTTTCAAGTTTCAAAGCATTTTCTACGAAATTTTCCCATGGACTCCCCACTCACTTAAACTTTATCCAGCGCAATAATATCATTTACTACAAAATCACTCATTCCCCTCTCGATACCACTCATAATATATTACTACCTACACGACCCTCCTACAAAACAACGACACGAGAGGAAAAAAATATGTTGCTTTTTTACCACCACCGCCTCTACTCGTCTATATTCACAAACAATCAGTTCCAAACTGTCCAGTGAATTCGCTCAACACAAGAATGTTAACCTGTCCCTTCCTCTGTTGTTGCAACTACTTTTATGTTGTGCCGCATACACACAACGTTAGATTCTCATTGAGATGAAAGAATATTGTGAATAGTGTCTCTGTGTACATAAATCAAATTCTTTTTTTTAAAAAAAAGTTCATCTCTCTCTCTCTAGATAGATTTAAAATTATACTATTCTTCAAGTTGTATCCTTTAAAAGATAAGATGTAGCTTATTATTATACGCTTGATTTTTTCTACAACACAAACATTTTGTATTACCTACCACCTCACAACTCAACCTTTGTCATTTATTGCACCACTACACTTTAAACTATGTCATATTCCCGAGGTCTCTCAACCCTTTACCTTTGATAATCAAGACAACCTTGGCGTTGTATTCTACTGTACTTAGCATATTCTACCTACTCATGTTGTATACACACCAATAATGAGACCGAGAGAAAGGAATTTACATGTATGACTAGTCCCATCCAAACTCACAGTATTTCTAACCTCTTGCACCTTTTCTCTATTGTGGACAAGGTGAGAGAGAGAGAGAGAAGAGCATGTCTATTTCCATAGCATAACCTTTCGACATTGGAACGACAAGAGTTAAAGTAGCAACAGCAGAAAATCTAGCTAAATACACAAAACACATGTACTACGCAGAGTAAGATCCTTATCATCCTACCCCACACATACGGGTTGTTGTAGGGTAGTAGTACTTTTGTCCTCACAAAAATATCCATGAAATATACGGAACCCTCATAACTCATAGCACATCATGTCTATAAAATATGTATTATTGGATGCTTGTTAAGTCTCCACACACACAAGTCAGAGAAGAAATTTCGGACGTCACCTTATATTTAATTTTTTTATACTCTCACCACTCTTCTTATTAGCAATATTTAAAGCAAAGGGTCAAGGTATTTGACACACATTGTGACGGCAGTCTTAATAGTATTAACAAAATACAAGAGCTTAACAATTCATAAAAGGATATCCCCACCACCAACACCAATTTTGTCCCTGTTACTAACAACCCTAATCCATACACAACTTCCACCAAATCTATTCAAGTATTCAGAGACGAAAAAATCTTGCATACCGACGTAATTTACTCTACTGTCGACTTATCGTTAGCACGTAATGATAATGCTCTCTCTCTTCCACTTCCACTTGTATACTCAAGTCGACCGACCTACCATTTACATTGACTCTTCTCTTTGCATAAAAAGTATTCAAAACGGAACATTGAACATGTGAAATTAAGCCCAGCAAAAAAACTCGAGTAGAGAAATGTCTCTCACTATATTATCCCATAGAGGGGAAATTTCCCTATTCTACCGTTTCAAATTTACATAGATCGGTAGTCGACGACCAAAATTTATGCAACTCGTATAAGTGTAACATCAAAAATTGGTTCACAGTCATTGACTACCCCATAATGTCTGTACCACAATTCAATGCAATTAGACATAACACTGTAAAGTACTTAGGATAGTCATATGTAGTCACTAGATCAATATACTATACACTAAAGAATATAACTGAGAAAAGAATAGAAACATTTCTAATACAGTTATTTGTAGGGAGAAAGGATGAGTTGTTGTTGCCCATGTTCATTTTTTCCCAAAAAATTCTTGGAAAACTTCCATCATCTCTTGTACCATCTTATAGTATACCTAGTCCGCGTGTGAGAAATTTCAAGTTGTGTATCCATACAAGATTTGTTTCTCCGTCTTCTTCTCGTTCAAAAAATTAAAAGGACAAAAAGAAGGAATGTATTTTGGCAAGAGAGAGAGAGGACACCGAAGGGACGACAAGATGCAAGGGAAATGCAGGGTGGGCCAAAAAATCCACAAGGGTATGGCAAAGAAGCAGAAGAAATCCTCCCAGCAAGGTGCTGGCGACAGCAATCTTATCCTGACCGTCCCTTTTGGAACAACCAAAAGACAGATCAGACATATTCACACGTCCAACCTGCTACTAACCTGAATGGACGGACACATGAGACTCTTTTCTTTCTGTCGAACACCTCTGTGGAACAGATAAAAACTGTCTCTTTCTTCCCTCTTCTCTATCTACACACACATACACGGTTGTGTGTGACACAACCATTCACTTTACTCAATGAATTTGCAGATCAACATATGATTTCACCAGGAAAAATCCTTCTCTCGTTAACCAATTCATAAACCATCTACGTATGTAGGTACACACACACACAAAGTACTACATTCACTAGAGGTGAATCTGTCGTGGGAACATGTCCGGACCCATTCATTCATTCATGCCATCATTTTGTTTTCCTATTTTTCGTACATTACTACTTTATGAAGAAACAAAATGTTCATGTTCGTCAAATTGAAATCATTCAAGAAAAACTACACGTACACAGTAACTCAAGACACGGCGGCGTCTCCTCCAATATTATCACACACACTAATGTTCACAACCCATCTCGCCTTCTTTTTCCTTCAATAAGTTCTCATTATTCTGTACTGCCTTACGCGCGTACCCAGTTCCACTCATCAATGAAACAACCTCTTCAACAGCATCTTTACACTACTAATGTACTCTCCCCCTTCAATACAATTTCATTGATTTCCCGAATGGAATACTGAGCATTCCATTTCTGTTTTGTCCAATTCATTTTAAAATAATACTAGGTTCTCCCTCATCCTCCTCAATATAGTACATCTCCACTCATTTTCCTTTCTATAGGACCATTCGACAGATTGGAATTGAAGTGAGACATACGACATGACCTACCTCAATTCAAAATTGTCGTTATAGCGTAGTTCCCCCATTTATAATAAAACAATGGGAATCGGGAACCGTGATCTGCCTCAAAGACTACCTGTATATATGGGGGACCACACTTTTTTAACAAAAAAAATTCTACTTGATATTCTTAAACCAACTCAATATATTCGACACAAAAATTTAGAAACTTTTCTCACCCTTAAAGTATAAGCATACAAGAATAAATTTTGTGATCATACATTTTTAAAATAAAAAACGTCGTCACACAACAACATTATTATTACTTCAGAAGGGTCACGTATGTACAAATGAGTCCCGTTGTATTCTACGTACACAGAAATAGACGACTAAATCTTCCACAAGTTAAAATACACATAACAACACAAGAAGCTGGAAAAGTAAGCATCACTCTCACACATATTTGAAAAAAATGAGAAACAAATACTCATTTCCAAACACACACAATGAGAAGACTTTTGACCTAGGTCTCGACTTCCGAGTTTCCCTGGGATCAATTCCCAGCAACAATAACATATATATATTATACTTACGTCAAAATTCTCAATCAAGAGATTTATGTTTCAGATGACAAGACAATTGTTCACATAGTTGACTTTTTCATTCTTAATCGCTTTTTCGTATCCCACCAGTCACAACAAAAACCACACACATCCACCCACTCACCCACAAGACACAGAAAAGATACAAAACCAAGAGACGACTTCCCTTCACAGAGGGCAAGCAAGAGAATAAAGACAAAGTCATCATTATAATGATCGTTTTCTAATAAGGAAAAAAAGTTGCCAATGTCATAGAGGAGTGGGGAAAGAGAGGAGAAGAAGAAGACGAGGAATATCACAATATTTTTGACCTCTTACTGCTCCTGAAGCAACTTCTGGATAGAAGACCCTTTTGATGAAACAGTTCATCTGATCTAGACGACTGATAAATGTCTCAAATATATAAAGAATAATATAGGGTAAGAAGGAGACTGGATGAATTTCACGTCAAAAGACGTACACATTTTCTATTCTCTTACTGCACGGAGGGTATTAATATACTCCTCTATCTTTCAAAATACAAGACATGTATCCAATCCTTTTAAGATTTCACTTTCCATCTCGTGATTCCCTCATACTTCCTTATCATCAGTGGGAAGCTCATTTTTCTTAGACACTAGCCAGTCGCATACCTCTACAGTGTAGAGTCTACACAGTACACACAACTAATCCCTTTCTCCTTGTTTTGTTTCCCTCTTTCCCATTCTCAATCCATCAAATGCCTTCTTGACTAACAGCAATAACTTTTCCAGTACATCTGATCTCCCTCCAATGTCATATACATTATATGCTAGCTGGTTACTCCTTACATATTATCCCTACCACCGCATGATCAAAGTATATGGTGCCATTTTCAATCCAGAACAAGAATTGTACTTGTAAAAAGCGTCAGTCAGTCAGTCATTCCTGCCTTGTGTGTATGTCTATGCTCAATATAGTATAAAGGAGCCTTCCTCAACACGGAAAAGTGAATTCCATTATGAGTTTTGTTCCATGCAACCACCACCTGTCTATACAGTGTATACTTGTTATTGTGTGTTCTCTTCTTGAACTACACGGGCGCCGCTCCTGCTAAAGGACTAGTAAATTGATAGGTGTGGGCTCTTGATCGCTTCCAAGATTACCACAAAAATCCTAAGTATACTTTGCCGAAAATTCCACACGACTCCTAAATACATGACGTGACGGTAATTCATCTAAGCTTCTTTTCAATACACTTGTGTGGTAAAACATACGCATTCCAATCCAACTTGTCCCAAACTATCCCTTGGCAATACAGTCTGTATTGTCTCATCCCTCTCTCATCTCATCTGTCCTCATCTTTTTTTGTCCCCAAACACATTGCATCCCAATGTCAACTTGTCCAGTCACACACACACAATTAAGACTCCCACCAACTAACCTTAAACATCCACCTTTCTTTCCATGAACTGACGACACAAGTGAATGTCCAGCTAATCAAGTACTAGACTCATAACAAAGCAGGACAACTCCTTCTCCTCCTCTTCATCCCTTCTCCCCCATCTTCGGAAAGAGACACATTCTCATCTAATCCTGAAACCACAGCCGCTTAAATGGGATTAGGGTTGCAGAGAGATAGGATGGTGAGAGTGTGTATGTAGTATGTACATACTAACCATTAGTCCCTCACTCTGTGTTTAATTAAGAAAATGTTTCTCGCTAGATAAGTCCATGTAGAAACGACTTTCCTCTACCAACATGTACAATTAATTTGCACAACACGCATTCTACTACTATTCCGTGATTTTTAAAACACGAAATTTCAGTCACTTTTTTCTTACTTTGTTGATGAAGACGTACTACAATTCTCAATATAACCATTTTGAGATGCTTAGGAAATATTATATGAATATTACTTTATATAATACACAAAAAATTTTTTAAAATAAAATGTAAAAGATAAAATAATGAAGTCAAGATTGGAAAAAGACAGAGAAAACAAGAAAATTGAGACAGAGAAAAGAAGAGAGTAACACTTACCGTTTCTATGTGGGTTATGTCGTGTAACTGATGAAGAACATCGTTTAAAACTGCCTGGCTAACATGATGTCCCACCGTTGCGGCAATAGTAGAGGCTGCAATCATACTGGGCGGATGAACGCAGAAATTATGATCTGTAGACAGGAAAGAAAGATATTTGTCAAGAAGAACCATTGAAGCGCATGATATAAAGCATAAAAAAATTATAGAAAGAAGGGAAGAAATACTATACAACGACAATGTGAACAAGATTATCCTGACCCTTGCATTACACAATAAGTACAAATAAATTATTTTTTACAAGCATCAGGGTGATTTACAAGGCAAAAATAGTACACGGACAAAGGTGTGCATTGTGTGAGTAATAATAATACTTGGTATTCCAAATATTTTCTTACTCTCTCTCTACATAGTATTACGTAGTACAGGAAGAATTTCTAAGTGTATACACAGAAAAGTTGGTAATTGTATGAACTTGTATGACAACAACATTAACAACAAAAAATTAAAATAAAGTCAAAAGAAGATGGGAAGTTGAGAATTCAGAGCTTCACATAGATGACACAATGTATTAAAAAAACTTTCATCGTCTTGGTTTTCCTCCTCTTCCACCACAAAGTTCAATATTCCATCTGCAGATAATTTTGATGTTGTTGAAAAAAGAATATTGCACACACATGCGTCTTTCAAGACGCATCATATCCCAACATCGACAAATATTAACTAATTTGCAAGATTTATAGCTTCACGATGGCTCATGAAATGGCGGCTACTCAACAAGTACCATGTGTGAAGGTCGGTTAAAACAATTTGCTGGAGGAACATTGCTGAGATCATTATATTCTACTCTCTTCCCTCCCCTTTTAATCTCATACTTTTTAGCCACATTGAGATGAGTTGGTGTCACAACTCTCTCCCTCCCCCTCCATACTCCATAGTAATGATAAAAAATCAAAAAAAGATCCCAGTCACACATGTTGCACCTACATTTTACGAATAATTTTGAGTTGAACATATGCAAAAGTAGTCTCTTGTCCTACTCCCTCCCAAAAATTCTCCAGTCAACTTTTATTTTCCCTCTAATGGGTTCATTACATATTCACACACACACAAATACAGGGGAGTGTAATTCAAATAGTGAAATGAATACAAGGAGAAAAAAGTGAAATAGTCGAGCTTTATTATAAACAGCTCCCACAACACACAACCCAACTTTAGTTAAGTCAGTTCATATACACATCCTAATAATTTGCTACACAGCTTGTGTGTGTGTGTACTTCATTGATCACAACAAGTAAGAGTGTTGACTCCAACGAAATATTACGTTACAAGTATGCAACAACACACAATCATATGTGAGAGTTCACATATCAACAGAGCGGAGCAGTTACTGTGTCCTTCTTCAGTTCAGTACAGGCAAAAGCTCTACACTCAAGTAGGAAGACTTGAGTATTTTTTTCTCTAGTATACAAAGTTCCCACGCTTTCATTCATCCCTTGAAGAGAAAGAGCAATACCGACGAGGACGACTTCCAAGCACAAGGCTCAGAAAGCAAAACTGCTCTACATAAAGTAACACCACCACTTGCCCCTCTCTCTCTCTGCCTCTGAAGATTCTCAACATACGCATACGAGTGAGATCCACATACACCCTCCTTGTCAGCGGGCAATAAATGTAACAATGAAATTTTAGTTGAACACATAATAATCCAGAGTCAACCTACCATACTGTCAATGGCGGAACACAACACATTGAAATCTTCACTAACATTTGCATGCCGAATCACCTTTAAAGCATCATTACAACCCTCAACGTCGCCTTTGCACGCACCCTTTAATTCATCCTCAATTTGGAATATTCTACCACATCTTTACATTTTGCCCCCTCCCCTCTCCCTTGAAGTATACCTTATAAATAGATCCACGTGTCTCATCTGTACTTAAATTGAAATCTGTAGTTCAGACTATATTCCCGGAGACAAGCATAGAAAATATACAGAGTTGTTGTAATTAAGAACGTTTTCTAAAAACATGCTAATTTTAATGGAAAATTCACATGCAAAACTACTTATTCAAAGTTCTTCCTTCACACAACACAAAGAGTTGAACCATTCATTTTATGCACATACCCATACAATAATAATAATACGGATAATGTTTGTACTTTATACTCTGAGAATAATTTTGGTGCATCAACTACAAAGTATATTGTAGCATGTTTGAGAACCACAACAGAGAGGCAGACAAATTGGTCCATGCATCCACATTCAACAACTACAGTATACGTGATAGTTTCACATTTAGTCTTTAAAAGACTGCAAAGGATTTTTTTTAAAAAAAGAATAACTTGTACTTGCTCATCCTTGCAGTTAAATGAATTCATAACATTCCCCTGTCTGCATGAAATTGGGTTTGTGCAAATACTTTATATACAATGAGAGGCTGCTGCTGTGTGTTACAAATGCTGACATGACGTCAAGTCTACCCATACACATGGCTACGGTTTAATTTCCCTACAGGGTGGCTAGTTGCATGATAGCAGAGTGACTTTGACCAAGGTGTCCAGGCCAAACTCATGTCTCTTTGCCTTTGCTTTAATTTTTCCACCCCATATGTCTCTCTCTGTGTCTCGTAGATTGTACGATGAAAAATATGTTTACTATCTACATAGCAGGATCGTCAGTTCACATGAAATAGTCAAAGAAAGCGAAAATCCACAAATATTAAATCTTTACAGTATTCTCCCAGATAGAATAAATATGACTTTTAAAGTAGTCATCATTCTCACTCCCCCTCCTCTTCACACTCTAAGAGATGAGAGATACAAAATTTACAACCCAAGAAATGAGATAAGAAGATGGGAACGGAAATTTATCATATCTTGCAAAAATGATCGACTATTAAAAATACATGGAGCAAAGAGCAGTTGGCCGACATCCTCGCAAATTAAGTAATTATGTTATATCTGTAGAGTATGTAATAAGTAGTATATCTAGACTATTAAACGTATGAGAAATAATTTTATGTCGTCCCTTTTTTCGAACGTTTCATTCTCTCACTTTTGAAGTCGTCGTCCATCTGTACCTATTATCCTATGCACACGACATACGATGGTGTTGAACTTGAATGTAACGTACTTCTCAGCTCAATGCCAACCTGTACATATTATATAAGATGAAAGACGGTCTTACTATATGATTTAGTCAGGGCTGGTTCCGGGGTGCATAAAAATTATATGAAGAGCACTTGATTTCCGTTTGGTTGCTTCCACTATTCTATGTGTGTCCAACATACACGTGAACACACACATAAAGGTGAAGGCATTAAGAATCAGAGAGACGAGAGACGGTACAGGATATTTTGAGCACCTGGTCTCATTTCTTAAATAAATAAATATCAGCACGCGACAAAAGAATAAAAGAGAGTGAGCGAGGGGAAGATTTTCTCCCATTCTCTCCATGCACCCAAACTTTATAAGGAAACCATTCACACGCAAAAAAAAATTTTTTCCCTACATACTTTCTTCCTTCCGAAATTCGTTACGCAATCACAACAATATCCTTCCTCAAATCAACCAACCATTCCATTGATCGCAAAGCCTACACACAAAGATGTAGGCTTACCAGTCATTTATTCAGAATTTTAATTAAATGATTCAAATACCGGTACATACTACATATCTATGGTTTTGAAAATTTTGATGCTTTCCCTAAAATCTCTTAGCACAGGTCAGATTCAGAGTGACACAAAAGCCGTCCCAAATAGCTTCAGATGACTATTTTAGCATTCCCAACACCTCCGTCTTCCCATCCCCCCTTTAAACAAGTAAGTAGGTGATTTTCCAGCCTTATAAAATCGTGTACCCGTCAACCTCCCCTCAGTATTTTGGGACCACCATACCATTATATAATAATAAGCATAATAATGGAAGAAACGGGCAGAAATTTTTAGCGCAGATGTTTTGCTCACCCTCTCTCGTTGGTTTTAAAATGGTGAGATGAATGGATCTGAATCATTTTGAGAGAGAGAGAGGCAGTTGAGCTATCCGATCTAATTGTACGGTTCTTTCTTTATATACCCAAGTATAAAATGTATTGAGGGAATAGCACATGGTCAAGGTGCAGTACACTACTCACTATTCAAGTCACATAGAGACTCAGTACTCTCTCGGTGTGTATATGCTGTACAAATAATCAGTGAAAAGAAATGCATTTCCATTCAACTTGGTCCTCATAGAATCTTTTCTCATTCTTTCCATAGTTCAAGTCTGCAGGATCTCTTTCTTCTGAGTCATACCATCAATAGGATAATTCTTTTATTCCAACTTGGCACACGACTCTTTCCCCTTAACTCACTTCAGAATCAACACACTCAACGGTGCCATCAACCCAACTTTTTGTCGGAACAAAGACCAAATGCAGAAATTAAATACCGTAGATACAAGACTACCTACTCTGGGTACCCCACTACTACTACTCATGTACCTTCCACATCATTCAACCTTCCCATTACTTCCTGATACATTTTTCTTCCGAATCATAACCTTACCCTCTTTCATCTACACACATGTCGTCTTTGATATCCAAGTGCAAGTCCCTAAAAATTACTTTTTTCCTTCCCCATTCCCCAATCCTATATACATCCACACACGCACACCTTTTAGATGACACTATACTTAAATCATTCACAATCAGCCCCGCTCTTGTCGCCAACGATCCTTCAAAGAACCCTACCAAGTCCAAAAATACTCTCACCACTACCACCGACAAAACCTGAATAGTAACATGAAAAAATAAGATTATTTTTATGGAGCATCTAATCTGTACCTACCCTACTCAGTTTTTTACATACAATAGCACAGCTTTTGCCATGCCGATAAAAAACAGATACATCCAGTTCACATTCGACTGTTACACACTAAGCAATAATGCAAATTGTATGAGGTCGGGAGAGAGAGAGAGACAAGAGAGGAAAAAAAGTTAGAAAGCCTTGCTGTGTTACTTCTTCAAACATGTACGCATATTTAGTACGAGGGTCCGTAGGGTAGTCATAAAATAATTATTGAACCTTTCTCATCCTACAACACTTTTCTCTCTCCAGAATGCAAATGAGATTGAACTGTTTTTTCCCAGAACACATCTAAAACAATGTATGCGTATTATCAATGTTGAGTACAATCACTGTAATAAAATTTAGACACTCGTAACTTTTTTAACCCTGAGAAGGCAGTAGCAGTCAATGTACTAAAGACTTTTCCACAATTTTTCCTGTCAATTAATCTCGTATTGTTAGATATGAAACATTGAATATGATTGATGAACCAAAAATGTGTTTTTGAAAATCACAGAATACAACAAGATTTTAAGGATAAAGACTTGTTCAACTCAAACATAAGGAGAGGATGTACAAGACAAAGTATGTCTGCAAAGGAAAGGGAAGGATACCAATGATGGTAATGAAGAGAAAAAATGGCAATAATGGTCTGTCTAGCCGTTTTTACTTTATACAAACATACTGAAACTTCACAAAGTCGCAGAAAACAACGTAGTATAGAACATGCACGTACAGATGAAAACATCTCTGTCTCTCTTGATTTGCTTCTTTCGTCGCAAAGTTGGTATACTATCAAACAGGACTTTGTTGCCTCTTGTTTAGAACATCATGTCCAACGAGACAAAAAGTCTCACAATAACATGTTGGCAAAATATTTCACAATATAAAGGAATACACTACCCAATACTATCTAATAATACAAGAGCCTCCCACAATGAAATCATGCATGTGTCTCTTGTATGTACAAATGTACAAGTATCAAAATCCATACACAATTTTCTAGTGTCCAAGCGCTTTATTTAACCACATTTATGAAGGTAGACAACCTATATATAAGTAAAGGGCAGTGTAACATATTACTACACAAATGTATGTATGCATATGTAGAGATAACTTTTAACTTTATGTACGGTTACAGTTTGGTCGTCATCATCTATGTCTGAAAGTTTTTTTGCGGTGAGATATTAAATCCCAAAATGAACTTGTACATATTTACAACAGCAAGACCAAGTTAGCTTTATACTATGGATCATGTTAATAATAATTTCTATGCAATTTTATAATGTTCTTATTCCACCACATACACACTAAAGTTGAAAGTCTTCTTCCTTTTGGGATAGATAATCAGTATGTAAATGAGTAGGACTCAAAGGCAGATTCAAAGAAATGTGATAGAACAAGTAGTACTAGTAGTAGCAGACGTAGAATAAAATGAAAGTAACAGATGTATTCAATTCCAACTCTCATCTTCCCATCTCAATAGTTTCTCAGCCATCCATGCTCTATTATGATAAAAGAAAATACCTCTCCGCTTCGTTAGCGTGTTCCTGAGTACAATGCATATTAGTTAAAATGAAGATCAAGGGCGGACTCTTTGAAAAAGTTCATTCGACTTGTTGTACCACAACGTCTTCTCAAGTGCAATAGGTTAAGTATTCCAATGTCTTTCACTTGCACAAATAAAGTCAATCACCTCTTACAACCCCATTTAGTTTACAGCGACAGGCTTCCACAAACACATTTAAGCAGTCAGAATCTGTCTTTTAACCATTCCATCAGATAAAATTTAGCATTAAAAAGTAGGGAAAAAATAGATACTTTCTTTCGTTTAGTGACTGATTAGTATTGAATCCTCAAAACTATGTATGACAGATGCACGACAAGTGTAAGTTTATTGACATGTACTCCTTGGGGGAAAAGATAGATAGTTAACTACTTCAGTATCCGGCGCTCAATTTACTTTGGTCCCTCATCCCCCAATGTAATAACAAACACTACTCACTCACATTCCAGTCCTTCTCTCTTCTTCAACATTACGTATCAAGTAGATTCAAATTACACACATATATAAAAATTACTTATTTGTACGTTTTGATGTCAAGACTTGACAATAATTACATACTTTAGAAAATTTCACTCGAAATGCCCATTAGGAAAAACATAAGCTGCCAACGAAAATCTGATGAAATGTTACTATGTACTTTTACACATAATATATTTTCAGATTTTTCCAACCCACCAAAAAAATAAATCATATTCCATGTACTCTGGTATAAAAATCTTCCAGCGAAATCCCCCAAAGTAGCCAGCTTACATTCTGTTACATTGTATTATGCAAGAATGGAGCGAAAGTCTCTATCTTTTGTCCGACCTTCACCGATTCGTACAATGCAAAACCAATCGACGCAAATCCTACTCAACTCACGTAGGAGTTCTTCTCTTGTTTTTTTTGATGCTACATAACTAATTTCTCGTTTATTGTTAGGAACATTACAGCAAATACTCCCTCTCTGCACATGTTTCTGTATATCTGTATCGTCGTCGTCGAGAGAGCGTGCAAAAGGACGTATAAGTTTATAATAGTTTGTGCAACCCATGATAATAATAATAAAAAATAATATCATTGAGAAAAAATAGCTGAAAGCTTTTGTCTCTCAACTATATCATATCTTCAAGTACAAACATAATGTCTGCGGTCTTTCTCATAATAATTAGCTAGTTAGTAAGGAAATTAGCTATATAGTGTAATGTTGAGGAGGCGTTTGTTCTTCAAAAAGTACACAGACAAAAGTATACGCAATAGTATAGAATAATGTTCCGTCATGGCTCTTTTCATTACCAATTTTACAGAGCTTTATCTCCTCTCCAGCATTATTATATGACACTGTCACGACCCCATCCTCACCTACAACAAGTACAAGAAAAAGAAGAAGAGTCTGCAACAATGTACCTATCTCTGATCATATTTTATAAAACAAACACACACACATCTCTTTCTCTCCCACTATACAAGTTCCATTTGCACAAAATGAAGAGAACCAACTTTATTTTCCACAATATGAGAATAATATACATAAAATACGAGCAAACCACATGAATTTTGATCAAGTACTTAATCAGAAATGAATCTGCATGTCCAAAAACTATCTGGTTTTATATATGGTATACATGTCCACTTTTCTTTTGAGAATTTTGGCTGATGCTTTATGCAAGTATAGTGTTACTAAGTGTCTGGGTATAGTGTGGGAAAATACATAATCTGCAATTCATTTTTTTACAACACACACCACTTCGTTTCATGACATGCAAAGACAAGACTGTTTGTTACCATGAACTTGTGTGAGATAATAATGTCGGTGCTTTTTAATTTTGCGATCTAATAAACTTAATAAACATTTTACGCACAAGAAAAACTGTTCATCATCATCACTACTACTACTACCACTACCAAAGATACGTACATTGTTACTATTCTTTGTAAAAAGACTCACAAGGAGAAAATTCAAGAACTAAACTATTCATCATAAAGTTTTTTTTTGCAAGAATGAGTTTTTTATCCCTACAACTTGCCTAGTGAGTGTAATGTTATAAAACAATTTAATGTCTCTCTGATCCCAGAACACTTGAGAAAATCAAAACGATTGAGTTTTATAAACGTACATATAATATGAAGTGAATAATAATGTAAATTCCTGCACCCTTAGTCCTTTTTTTTTTTGTAACACTACTACCTACTACTATGTAGACCCGTAAAAAGAAATAATTATTCGGAGACCTGCTAGTAGTAGGTAGTAGAAAACAAAACAGTGGCATCGCTTCGAGGCGACCTGTACCCCTAATGATTTAGAGTAATGAAGAAGAATGCGCTACCTAAGTACTCACCATCCGACAGTACAAAACAATGCAGCCCATTCCCATGAGACCACAATTATGATTAATACCGAATAAGAGGAAATAGACTCTCACATCATCATCTCTAAAACTCCTAAACTATTTGCTCATAAGTATAGGTATGCGATAGTAATGTATCATCCACACACTGTATTATGTCTATCAGATATTTCGATAAATTCCAGACTCGGTCATTGTTTTTTGTACTCTTTCTGACACTGTGTGTGCATATTCTATAATTCACAAGTTGTACTACCCTTAATTAGTTGATGGCGGCGATTCTCTAAAATTTGAGAAATAAAGACTTATTGAGTACTCGATACTACAAATTAAAGTGTGTAGAAACCTTTTTTTTATCCAATACAGACGGATTGAAATAGGTTGTTTTCCTACAATCGTTCGCCTAAAGGTGCTCGACTTAAGTACTATAGTATCCACTTCAGAATTGTTTTCATCTCTCTCTTTCTCTCAAGTATCTCATATCTAATAGATAGACAAGGTTAGAGAGGCAACGTTATTGGAGTTTGTCAGGTCAGTTCCACGACGGATACACAGACACACAAGGAAAAGAAAGACTGGACGAAGCTTTAGTTTTTGTAGGGTCCAGGTTCTCAGACTTATGGTCGCTAATTGAAACGCATGAAGCTGCGACTTGAGGAGTGAGCATGCAGAGACAGTGAGAAAGAGAGGAGGAGGAGGATGAAAAAAATATAGACTAAGGTTTGCCAGCGAAAGAGCAACTTGTTGTACTTGAGACATACATAGAGAACCCAATACTTGTAACCTATTACACTAATTCAGAGTGCCAGGGTAGAATCTCCGCCTTGGCCTGAAGCAGGCTACATTCTTTGACAACACGTCTATCCGCCCCCCATGTTCCTGTGTAAGGGCTTCTCTTTAAGAAGAAATGATTTTTTCAACTCAAACGCTTCCTGAAGAAAGAACCCGCGCGCGTCTACCTGTCTCTCTAATCAGCAGGTGAATTTGAACTTTTCTGTTTTTATAGACCGAAACAAAAAGACTACTTGCGGGGGAAGGTTCCCCCTCACCCTACATGTCTCCATGTATATATGTGTGTGTACCCAAAAAACAAAAAATTCCTTGTGCGCAAAACTCATATTTTTCACTTTGACTCGACGTGCTCCTCTATTTCGCTTCTCATTTTTCATTTAAAGAAAGAAGGGGAAAAAACACACGACGGAGGATTTGTTTCCCTATTCCTACACTCTTACCTCAAGGAGTGCAGCAATTCTTACCCGTATTCTCACATCTTTAATATCCAATATAGCATCTTTTAACTGTGTGCTTTCCCTTTGCCCTACACACAACAATACATGTTCAATATGTATTCATCTCTCATTTTTACACCTTTTTACTTTCCATAGAATCAAAAGCCACCAATTTTCCTCAAGAGTCTCCATGGAGCACTCTTTCCCCATTTTCCGAGAAAAACAACATGAGAACACGAAATGTACTCTACGCCCTCCCTTTCTCAACAAAAGAAATCTAAAGATTCAATTTCACAACATGTCAGAGTCATTTTTTCGAAAAAAAGAGAGAGAAATATTACAAAGACTTGGGTTCAGAAATAGGCATTAAAATGTAAATATGCACAACCTAAGATATATTTCCAATTGTGGAAATTTTATTTAGATTAACCTTGTACATGATAAGTAGTTTTTTGATAACATTGATAATATTTCGTCAATGAATATTCCTTCACAAATGCCATATAAATTAACATTTTCTTTGGAATTTCAATCATGTTTCGATTACAAGAACAAATTTGTCTGTTCAACTTGTAGATATTATATAGGTCACATACTACACGATATGGAGGAAGAAGAACTTTTTTATACTATGGTGGTGCGAAACCTTGACCTAATCCCGAGAGCAGAAGGTGGGCAAGAAATAAACACTGATCCTCAGATGAAGGGAGACGGAGTGTGTGTGTATGAGTAGCCACCGGTTATGAATCAATATTATAAATTTCGAAAAACGTTATTAGCTTTAGCAATTTATTCATGAGGGTTGGTGGTAACCGTGAATGTAGCCCGAGTCTACAAGGGAATTTCCTACCTTCTATCAATAAACTAATTTTTCTGACCAGAAGGTGCAATTTACATGAGGCTCTGGGTCATCGGTGAAGTATAGGTACTCAATGAGAGGAGGTTGAGAGCGTAGGGAAATATCAGGGCACCTAATAAACCAATAAGGCACCATAAACTGAAATTCGTGCAGTGGATGACCCATTTCTTTAACAAAATACTGTAAAGGTGTGGTGGCAACCAGGTTACTATGATACTCCTCCGGCACATTACTACTAAATTACGTAGTACGAGTCTTCAAGTAATTTACGAGTAAGCGTACTTAATCTTACACATTTTTTCCTCCAGCATATCATCTCCCTTATTGTATGTAGTAGTAAGTGGTGGTGGTTGTAAACGTCGTGAAACATGCATGCGTAAAATGTCTTACTCAGAAATTCATGTACTCTACATTACTATTAATATTCGGATTCAAATTTACAAGTTACTAAAATTTATCCATCGTTAACACCGAGAGAGAAGAAGAGCACAGAAATTTTCCTGCATAGTTTAGATAAGCTTAGATATCATAAATTTAAACGTCTCAAAGGTTCCTGTGTACAATGTATACATGTACATAATAACATGTGGAAACATGGTGTTTTCAAAAATTCAACGAGTGGAACAGAGTGGTGAACAGCACAGCCAAATTTATGTAAATTTGAAAAGTTAAAGTCTTTGATTTAAAAGCACACACACTACTTCACTTACTAGGTAAGAGAGAGAGAGAGAGAGTAAACAAATTTAAAGGAATATTTAAAGGAAACACGTACCTGTAGCGCAGAAGGCAGTGTAAGTCTTGGCTGCTTCGCGAACATGTGGGGCATTCCACAGGTTTTGAGGTACTAAAGGTAATATTTTTTCAAAAAAAAGGAATGTGATGAACTATCATATTTTAGCACTTTCAAAGTATGATCCTAGTAAATATTTTCAACTAGCTTCCTAGCTCCTTTTGGAATGTAAAATTAATAATAATACTTTTGCATGCTTCTTCTACTTTTATTCTACATAATCTCTAAATGACGACGATTAAATATTAAAATGTTTTTCATAAAAATAATTAATCAGTTGGTAATTAACCAGATAATAATTACCACAGTCTCGAATATCTAAAGACTTAAATATTAGAAGACATAATATGTAAAAGAAAACTCACATCGGTATAACAAATGCTCCATAAAGTCCGTTGGAATAATAGTGAACATATCCCATTTGAATTGTGTTAAGATCATCAGCTCCCATTCCTAAACAAATAAGTTGATTTTATCATCGAAACTATTTGGCAACAATTGTGTACAATCAGAATAAAACTTCAACTGAATGTATTATTAGCAAAAATCAATTATTATTATTTTTAGAACAAAACTCACCAAAAGCATTTCTAATGTGATGCTATTTGCCGTATAAAAAATTAATCGATCTGTACTCAAAACGCTTCCAATCCATTTGGAGCTTATTAACATACAAGCAGCACCTAGTAATTGAAACTGAGTTCTCTCAATTTTATGAACACTAAGGAATCGATCCATGTAGTTGATTGCGCGTAAAAATACACCTTCCGGACATCTTTCTTCCTCACACACCTGTAAAATTACACATTAACACTAGTTGTAAAATAGTAGCACACACAGGGAATTCACCAACAAAACTCATGCTAATTTAAGTATTTTGCAACAAACAATCCATTTCAATGTTTTAAGTAAAGAAAATTTGAACAACGACTATTAATACTTTGTGTCAATTTCTTAGAGAGATTAATTTTTTTTAAAGAAAAAAAACGCACGTTACCTCATACATCCAAGTCGCAACGGACTGTCGCATGTCTGGTGTGATTTCAGTTTGAATGAGTTTGAAAGACACAACGGAAGGCATGAGTCTTTCCTCGACCTTTAGCAAATTTTTGAGAACACGTGGATCCTTGACCAGGGTCGGATCCACATAGGCAGGGGGCATTTCGTCGAAAAAGTGCATCTGTTGCAAAGTCTCATCATGGTCAGAGTGATGTTGGTTCGGAGCCAGCGGCGTGCCACTCTCAGAATCTGAGAACATTTCTTCATCACAGGTAAGATCCATGATGAATCGTCACAAAAAAAATTTTTTTTGTCGTCACACACTGTTGAAATCCAGTGAAACTGGACAAGTCTACTAATAATGTCAGTCACAATTAAGAACAACACACTTAAGTACTACTAAAACTGTGCTAAAATGAAGCTGGGAAAGCTACAGACCCATCGTCCTCCATCCGTGGTCTGAGTGATTCTGAATTCCGCTTCACAAAAATTCTCGACTGGTGCGATCTGCGGCGTTAGGGGGCCGGCTCTCCCCACCCTCTCCATGTCCCTGTCTTGAGCATGGGAGGCAATCAAGAGCACAGGTAAAATACGTACAGACACAGGTGAATTTTTATGATGACAGAGCTAGACATGTTTGCTCAAAATTCCCTTTGCTTTACATTCCATATACTTAATGTGTGTGTGTGTGGAGAACCCCAAAGGAATTGACATTTCGACTGTCTTGAAAAAAATATGTAGGTATATGGCATTTGATGTGAGGCACTATGTCACTCCTCTACTGACTGACTTTTCCCTTCACTCTCTCTCACAATTTTGTATATATTCTCTCATCGACAGTGTCCAGGATGAGGTGACATGGAAAATAGTTTTATAGCTATGGAGCAACAAGTGTCTGTACACAGGAAGGTAAGGGAGAGAGAGTCTATTAGAGAGTGTCGAAGGATAGAAGGAAGAAGTCTCTCAGTTTGGTCTTCTGAATTACATGTGATTGCATAACTTAAACACACATCGAAAAGCATAAATTGAGGATTTAAATTGTCTATATGTACAATGTGATGACGATACAAGGGGTGAAAAAGTGTACAGCAATGAGTATAAGTAAGTATGTTTGAACATGGTGCTAAGAAGAAGGAATTTCTCATGTTTTTCTCGCGTCACCATCATCATCATCATCCAGTCAGCCAACACACACACACACACAGGTAAAATACAGATAGGCATACAAGTTGACAAAGTTAAGTATTTTCTATTATTAGTAGTGAATGAATACTCATATTTACCTATTTATATATTATATATACACATTACCCGCACACACACAGGGGATGGATATGTATGTGTACCCTTGTCCTCATAAATGTTCAACTAAAGTTGTACATAGGTATACATATATGAGGAAAACACATATATACATATACGTGTGTCGTCGTTCAAATCCAAGTTCGTTAACATTAGTAGAAGAAGAAGAAGGACTTTTTTTGTTAAACCAAAAACTTTTATTTTCCTCCTCCTTTTTTTATATACCTACAGTATAACTTCCAAAGTTTGAAGTGTACAATCATCATATGGATAGGTGGAAGGTGAACAAAGGAACAATTCTTGTTTGGGAAAGAGCCAACACTCTAGTCATACAGGAGAAGTTTTAAAAAAGTGACTTTACTCACTCCCCTCCTCATATTTACACCCAGTTAAAATATTTCCAATTAACGACCAAATTAATGTACCCAAATATTCTCTTCTTTTCCATCCGAGTCCCTTCAAAGTTAGTATATGCCATTCAAAACTACTTCTCATATACAGGGATAGAAGGAACAATGTTAAAGAGTTTCTGATTCGTACATAAAGTAGATGAGGGATGAAGATGAATTTGTGAATGAGTCAAGATGAGAGAGAGAGGAAACAAGTTGAGATAGTGTAGAAAAAATATGTAATATGTGGAGGAGACCCTTTGTCTCGTTCGACATTCGTTTCGTCATTGACATAATGTAACAATGTGTGTGTGTGTGAAGGTTAGGAAGTATAGCTCAATCTCTTTCAATAGAGTGAAGAATATAATTTTGACATTTTTCGTCTAGGGCATCTTTTTGTTCCCACGATCTTGCTCTTGGAATGGAAATCTACGACGAGAGTAGACAAGAAGGTAAAAAGATTTTTCACTTTGTTCTTCACTAAACTCACCCATCAATTCCTTTACTTGGTGGCCTCCAGGGTACACACACACACACACACAAAGATCTTACCCTGGACAAACCTGACAGACAGAAAATCTTTACAATCCAAAACTCAATTCCATGGACTACTTGTGTGTGTGTGTGTGTGAGGGAGCTATCAGACCAGCAGTAGAGGATAAAATACCCGCCCATACATAAACACTCATCAAAATTACATGTAATTCTCATTCTAATTTATATAATCATCAACTTTGTGCTCCCCAAACAATTCTCTTCAACAAAAAGAATCCTAAAAGGTGATCATCTTGAATTATTCTCAAATTCCTTAATCTGAATTTCACAAAATCATGATTATGACATTCCATCTCCCTTGTCAAAAACACACATTCAACTTGTACCTGTCTTCATTAAATCTAAGAAAAAGCGTCCCTTTCCCTGACTTGGTAGAATATTTTATTACATTGTACAATGTGGGAATCTTTTGACCATTCCCCTTCATTCCTGTGTGTGTGCGTGTGTATTTGTCACGACTTGTTCAATACAGGACATTTTTGCAAGGAGAATGGAGAAAAAGGCAGATCCATTTACTGTGTACTATAGTAGAAAGAAAAGAAGACAAAGACTTGAGAGGGCAAGAACATGGCCAACTAAAGGTTATGAAGCAGGATTTTTGTAGTTTTCACACATAAAAACTCTTTTCTCCTCTGTCTTCGTCATTCATTTTGATTTTTTCCCCTCGTGTCACAGGGAATCGAACAGATTAAACATTTTGCTGACTCTGCAAATAATATCACATTAAAATTGTCTGATAAAACTTTGGTATTCTCACTCCTCTGCATCCTCTCTCTGTGGTTCTGGTGATACTCTGAAAGTTTTTCCCCCAATGTTTGCAAAATATGTGATGAAGCTTGTCTTTGGTTTGCCTATCTCATTAGTTGGTTTAGTGGATAATACGAATTGTACAGAGCATCGTATGGAGGAGACAAGACATTCAACATTTTCGCTGACGGTCCTTATCATCTCCTCTCTTTTTCCATGGAGCAACAATTATTTATGGCCCAACTCACAGTCAATGTATCTCTTTCTCTCTCTCTCTTGTGTACACACACACTCACTCACTCACTCCTTACTTTAATGTGGGTGCGTCATATTTTATTTTTATTTTAAAAAATACATTTTAACATACCAAAATAAAATAAGACTGACCGTTACAAAGTATACAATAACTTAATTCAATGCCCATTGCTACTGTCCAGCCATCCATCCCAAAGTTCAACAAATATTTTTTCTCTCTCAATACAGAAATCTCTAAATACTTGTGTGTGTTTTTGTGAGAACCCTCAAAGCCAGTCTAGGCCTTCCCAAAAAAGAGTTGAAATCCATGGCTCTCAAGTGGGGCTCTCTTCTAATCGTTTAAATAGATTAGAAAAGAATGAATTGAAACAAATTAGTCAGCAAAAATGCGATCACACTATTTTTTTGTCCTCACCCTAAGCTCGAAACCAAAAATTGATAAAACAACATATTTAGTGTTGTAAACTCTGGTGCACTTTGAAGCTTTTCCACTGCCATTAAAGTGTTAGGTTCAGTATAAGAAAAAAACATTGCTCAAATGTACAGAGACAGAGAGAAGAAAAAATGTGACTGTCTACACGCGACAGGGTTTATAATACATAGTATAATGTTTAATATATTGATGAACCATAGGTTACAGGATGATGAACTAAGAACGATGATGGACTTGGATAATGATGACATAGATTGACCTTCTCACTGTACACAGTATTCATCCTAGTTCAAATGGTGAAGAGAGAGTGTAGGAGAGAAAGAGGGAAGGGGAGAAATAATTGCAATTCAAAAGTTACATTTCATTTTGAATAAAATGATAATTGGATGTATAATAAGAATTGAGTTGGGGGGAGGGGGAGGTGTAGTTAATTTACATTTTGAATGGTCTGAGAATGAGGGCTAAGGTAGGGAAGGTACATTGAGAAAATAAACAGAGGATCTGAAGGGAGAGAAAGAGAGATAAGGGATAAGAGAGGGAGAGAAGTAGCAGGATCAGAAGCAATGAGGAAGAAGAAACACAAACATGAAGAAGGTCTGCCGCGCATTTACTCATATTCCCTTTCTCTCTCTCTCTCTGTCCCTGTTGTGTAGCCCTTAACAGCCTTCAAAGTCCTTCAAGAATTTATATTTAAAGTATACTTGAATAAATATATATCGGCGGCACTTGCATATTATAAATAGATACAGAACACAAGAAGGGGTTCACCTCTCTTCCTCTCTCTTCTCTTCTCTCTTGTGAAGTAAAAGGGTCTCTAAATATACACTCTCTGTGTGTATGTACACATGAGAGAGTGTGTGTGTGTCTGTGGGTAGACTTATAAGACATGCAAGGCAATGCTAGAAAATTTTACAAGCTTCTTGACTTTCTGTCCATTGTACCCTTTTTTCATCATATAAACATAAAGGGTTTCCACACACACACAGCTATGTGTGTGTGTGAGTGTATAAACACAATAAGAATGAATCCGAAGGAAGGAACCTGTTGCGTCCCTCTTTCTTACCGGTGTTGCCCGCCGATACACCAGAGGGGAAATTCCTCAGGACTTTTTTACCCCTCTCTCTCTCTTCTATTCGATTCATTCTTACCTTGACTGTGTGTGCTGTGTGTGTGGTGGCCGTTCCTTCCGTATCACAAAAAACCTGTTTTCCCTATCTATCGAGACAAATGAATGAAGGGATATATATACGAAGGAATTCTCTCTCTCTCAATCTGGATACTTCTATTTGAACCTTCCTGAAAAACATTCATTAGACCCAAGAGATTGGAGGCCTTCTTCTTCTTCTTCCCCTCGTCGTCACTGGATCTCATTTAGAATAAACTTCCATCTACTTTCCTCCTCCTCTTCTTCTTCTGCGTCCCTACTTTGGATGTTGTGAAGGCGCCTTCCTTTGCAACCTTCAAAGAAATCAGAGTCTCATCTCTCCATGGCATTTTATGTGTTTCTCTCTATCCGCATCATCACTCACCTTCCCATGTCCAAGGGGACCCTCTCCAACTCACCTCCACACACTCCGTTTCTCATCATTGCAAAAATCCTCCACATCTCACACTCCAATAGATAACTGTAGCTTTAGAGAATGACAGAGAATTTGTACATTTATTTCCCTGCAATTTTCCCTTTCTTCCACTCCCACCCCATCTTGATAAGGTGGGAATAATCCAGAATATTTCATTTTGATTCTTAAAAACCCATGTTCACACACGGCAAGTTGAAACTTTGACGTTTCACTGTAAACTAATTCTTATTCTTTTGAATGATGTCGGCAGGACAGTGTGCGTCCACTTGGGTGAGAGTGGAGAAATAGACGTCGGCACTGTTCAATTTTTCATCTGGAATATATAAAAAGTAATTCAAAATATACAGCCTTGTAACCTTGTAAATTATTTACATTGCCATTTGTCACTAAACTTACAGACTGTCACAGGGGGGAAGACGTGGGACGTGGAGAGTCAGGGAAGAGAGAAAGAAGGGCAAAGGACAAAGTGGACCTGTGGAGAAGATGGTCCAGATTTTTTCCAAAAAGTAATAATGGTGTGAGTAGAATAATGGTGTCCTGGACTACATGGGAAGGCTCTAACATACTTCCACTTGTACATCAACTAGTACTTAAACGACCTTAAGTCTGCATGACACCATCGTGTGTGTGTGTGCTAGTGTCCGTCTTGAGTCCCTCTTGACAGACACGGAGGGATATTTAGAAGGGCGAATAATAGCTTTTTCCTCTTCCAGTCGACTGTGTGGTCATATACTATATTCAATTTGAATAACCATTTTTAAATATAGTTGGGAGTGCGTGTGTGTGTTTGTGTGGGTGTGTGCGTGTGTGCAGGGAAGTAGTATGTGTGTGCCAAAAGCTTCTTTTTTGTGAGCATCCCATGTCATGCCGGACTCTTCATCATAATAAACTTTTTTTGTTGTCCTCCACCAGACACTATTTAACACACACACAAGCCATGACCTCCTCACTTCATTTCTTTAAGAGAGTGTAGAGTTCATGCAGAGGACAAACTGACATATTAGGGATTCTCATATTTATTTTTATGCTCGCTTCCCTAACCACTACAAATGTAGCGAACGAGAGAAAAAACGAATATTTGAGCGTCCCTTTTTCTAAAACCTCGCCATCCTCGCTCTCCACTCTTGAGGGTCCTTTCTAAGGGCGGGTACTTACGATTTCACTTTGACTTCAAATTTGTGAGAAATGCCTCGCAAGACATTAAAAAGAAAGTATTTAGATTTAATACGGTTCGACACGATTATTGAGGTTCAGTACGCCAAAGATGGCAAAGAGGTTGACGCAATTATTGACGACTGTCTGGAGAACATCGACGCCATTATGAGTGAACGATACATGGTTCCCAGATACAAAATTC
>WJFB01000928.1:18465-42131 GCA_009870185.1 Pygmarrhopalites habei | reverse complement strand
TTACCTAGGTACTCTAGTCCTATCCTAGTCTCAATTCCTCCCCCCACACACAAACAGTCAGAGGAATGTCCAGTGCCCCTCCGAAATCGAAATTACACTCATCCTGCATCATACAATGGATGGATCATCGTAAAACTTTATCATGTGCTAACTATTCCACTAGGATAATATCCTCCTCCTCATTAAACACTACAATATCAGATTTAATTACAATGTGATGACAATCCAATCTGACTAACCGTCAAAGTATTCCCAAGTGTTCATTTCTACCATCTTCCACGGAGTCAACATTGCCTGTTGCAAAAATGTATTGCAAAGACAAAGTTGAATAATCAACGCAGAGTCCTTTTAAATTTTACCACATTTAAATTATTACTGACTGGAGTCCCATCCCCTCCTCTCAAATCCACAGACCAACCAAGCTGATCCTCAGATAATTGACTGAGCACTGACTAACTGATTTCCATGAGTTGAGCATAAATATGCAAATGTGGACCCAGGACAAGTAACGTACAGGATGCAACATACTAGCGTGTGTACGAGAGAGAAGATTGTGATGGGAATCAGAGTTGAGTTTTAGAAAAATCCCAAGATAATTCACATCTCCCCATCAATTATGAAGAATGAGTACGATGAAAGGGAGTCTCAGAACTTGGACCCCCTCACAGAAAAATGGAAAGGAGGACGACTCTCCTCCTTCCCTCAAAGGCACACACACATCCTCAAGTTCAAAGGGAAGATAAAGAAAGAATTTCCCGAAAGACGTACAGTCGAGAGATAATAATATGGCGTTGTTCACACACAGACGAAGGAAATTGAGTCAAAATCTTGACCACATTTCATCCTGCTCCTTTTTTACGACTCGACATGTATTTAGAAAGTGTGCTCAACTGACTACACAAGTACATACGTGTAGCCCCTGTCTGTACAGTATGCGAGTGGAGACCAAGTTGAGAACTCCTCTTGATTCGCCAGAGAGATACAGTTTGATTAAAATATGCCTCAATAAAATGATTCCGTCCTCTGCTGAATATACTCGTAAATCAAAGAGAGAACGCAAAATATTTTCGACTTTTTCCCTACACAATGAAATTGTGAAGATTTCCCTCGATAAGATTTGAGAAAATCTTCCAAAGAAGAAGGATGAAATGGAGTGTCAATCTTGAGACAATTTACACCGTTACAACAATCCTGTCTCTCCGTCCAGACATTGGGATTCAGAAACTGTCGCGACAAAATTGTCGACAGGTCGTAACCTGCTTTTTGTATTTCTCCACACACACACAGGTAAATCAACGAGCACAGAGTAAATTTGGAAGGTGTGTGTAAGCTCGAACCTCCTGTCCGCCATTTAGAAAAGGTTAAAAAGATGTAAGTCAGAGTGCTCAAAAAATATCTAAATCTAGACAAATTCCTTCATTGTTCCGCCTCAATGTTCTCGTCAACTCTCGGAAAGTCATGGACGGAAACGTGTGTGTCGAGTAGAAAGGTCAAATATATTGTAATTTCCACACACACACTCACACATTGTGCATTCAATTGAAACTGTGTGGTGTGTCTGTTGACGCCTCCAGGCTTTTATGATATTCCAAGTTGACATTCTCTTTTTCTCTCAGTCTGACAGTCGCCCACTTTTGGACGTCTCTTGTGTGTGTGTGACACATGGGACCAACACCATGTCTAAATAATTATCATTGAATGATGTTTGTCAAATGTAAATAACGGAGTGAAAACTAAATTTTATTACACACATGCACAACTAGGATCACTCGTAATGTCATAATGAATTCAGTGGACCTAGGCCAGGTAGGGAGAAATGATGACCTCTTCAAGGTCGTAAAATTCCCAATGAGAATAAAAGATGCGTGTACATACACATACGCTACTCTCTAACCTTTTCAATTTCCTTTTCATAATTGTCATCATTGTAAAAAGCTGATCTCTAGAACCTGAATCACACACACGCTTCATTTCAGTTCCCTGACTACTGAGCATGAAATTCAGGATCCAACATCATGAAAAAGATCACTCGCATTGTTGAAGAAAAAGGGCTGCTGGGAAAGTCAAAAGGGACGATATTATCCATACACTACAGTCCAGATGGACACACACACTTGATGCGAAAATGAATGAATTTCTGCTCATTTTCATAGATATTCCCAACAATGCTTAGTCTTTTTACAACCCTCACTCCAGATGAATACCCAGAGTTGTGTGTGTGTAGGGCTGACCTCATCTCTGCCGAGTAATTTAAATTCTTGTCATGAGACAGGGATTGTGGGAGACAGGTGGAATGTGTTTGGAAAAAATATTTTGGAAGAACCACACACACACACACACAACCAACTCTTCTGGCTTCTTCTAATCGCGGTGATACAATGGATCGTTATTTAATGATGATCATCCAAACCCCTCGATTAGTCTGTATAGGTGTGTGTGCGTGTGGGAAAGAGAGAGGATTTACGATCCAGTAAGTACTTTTCCCTCATCGCTAATTAAGTTCCACCAGACAAACATTGGAAGGGGCTCATCCATGTGAATATGAGGACAAAGGGTCCCTGGGTGGATCCAAGGATCATTAAGGAAGTCATGGTGGTTACAATTATGTGTGTGGATGGACACGTGGGAAGTGGTCCATGCTGTCAGTCGTAAAGTTGCCATTTAGAGTCCTTGTCAACCTTTATGAGTCACATTGTATTCAACCAGAATAATTAGTCTCTAATCTCTGAACAATTTATAAGCACTCGTCATTTGTTGATGGATTCAAGTCATTAAAAGAAATTCTTTCCTCTCAATAATTCCTTCTAATGACTTTGTACTAATAATTTTCATCAAGAGATATAAAGTCCCCCTTTCCTTACTTTTCTTTCTTTACTTGCAATCCATCATCAAAATAGGTAAGTTGATTTGTGGGAAGGAACGAAGGAAGTCTTTTCCATTTCTTTTCTGACAAAAAGGAATGTATGAAACGAAGAGTCAAAATAAATCCGAACTTGACAAAATATTGTAGGTGTGTAGGATGAAGAGAAAACAGTTTACAAATATCTGATCATTAAGGCTGTCGGTGGTCCGAACTATGAACTCTCCCCCTCCAAAGTATTGACTGACTACTGGACGTGGACACACAGAACATGGGTTCTCCAGGGCTAACCTTTGAGTAATAAAAAGTGTACCGAACACAGACACAGCCCCCACCATTTGGTGGATAAACGTGATTTCATCGTGCCAAATACCCACCACACGCTGCACGATAAAACTGAGAGAGAGGCTTGTACTCTCCATCCTAGGTTGAACATGTTGACTAGGGCAACCGGAAAATCGCTCTTTTTTTGAAAAAAAATCGCTACACATTCGTCAAAAAATCGCTTTTTTTCGCTTTCGTTGTTTCGAAAATCGCTTTTTGTCGCTCCATGAAAAATAAGGTTCTTTTTATCAATTAAATTGTATTTCATTCAATCCTACGTGAACCTTTGTGAAAATCACTGATAAATTATGTAATCCACTGATGAATATGAAGCATGGTTGAAATTGGCAAAAATTTAATGAACATAGTTGTTGATGCTTTGAATAGAAATAATACAATTCACGTAAATCTGAAAAGGCTGAAGAAATTACAAAAATGCACTGAAAAATCAATGAAACCAACTTAATATTCACTGAAAATGATCCAATATGGTGAATTCTTCACAAAGCATTTTTTTCTGGTTAAATATGGAAGATATTGCAACAAGGCAATATGATGACATTAATGAAAATGGTGATTAAATTGATTGTTACGTTGACTAATAATCAATTTCACCTCTTCTCAGGTCACCTGAATAATGAAATAGAGTAACAAAATATTATTTTTATATTTTAATTGTTACTTGTTTTTCCTTAGTTAATGAATTAAATTTTTTAAAGGAATCATTCAAAAATGTTTCATGTTCGTATTCAAAAATTCATCTTAATGTGCGAAATTTCTAGGAAATAGCTGTAAAATCGCCTTTTGTCGCTGTCAGGTTAAAAATCGCTTTTTGTCGCTTTTTTCGCGTTTTTCGCTTTTTAATTTTTCGGATTTTTGACATACAATACCCGGGTAACATGTCTCACATGGTCTCAAAGAGCTCACTCAATGAATTAAAAAGTCGCAAAAACGATTTTTTGGTTGCCCTAATGTTGACAAATAAAAAAAGACTACAAGGATAAATCCACATTTAGTATTACACTCACTAATTTCAAATACAAGGGCTTCAATGTGGAGAAGCTTGAAGAACCCATGATGACTTTAATAATAGTAATATGTAATAATAAGACACAGCATCATCTCTTGATGGATAGGGTGTTTGCCCTGAAAAATGCTTGGCTCACTTTACTTCTTTTCCTCACCAGACAGACATGGACCTTGACCAAGACAGGGAGTGAGGAGAAAGAGGGCAATCCGTGCCAACAATTTGAGTGAACTTTGTGTACATGTACACACACGGTACTTTGTTCATTTTGATTAAAGGTCTCCCTCTCATCGTTTCCACCATGTAGACTGTCTTCAACTCTACAATCTCACAGTACAGAGTGCTGTAGTGTGAGAGGGATGGAGGGAGGGGGAAATTGCACAAGTAGGTATGAACACGTCATTATGAGTCTCTCTTTCAAACATTTGCATTTTTCTACATGCTGATGCAAAAATGTGCTGGGAGGGTGGGTGAGTGGGGAACACTCTTCCGCATCTTCATCTTCTCTGGGAGAAAAACTGAGAGAGACGGGAGGGCTGAGGTCCACACTCACTCCCGTTATTTGCCCAACGGATTAGTCTTGGTCCCTCAACTCACAATCATTTGTCCTTTGTAGAATCGGGGAAATCGTGACTGAAGCGGACCACATACTAGCTCACAAAATTATCACAAAATGGTCCTGCTCACAGTTTACGCCCCCCCCCCTCCTCACACTCCCAGAACCATTACACTCTATGATTAGATGGTCTCACTTGCAACATGTCCTTCCTATTAAACCCACTATTTAAACACCTAGTGTTGGGAGGAAGGAGAGGGAGATTCAAACAAAAACGTCAGCCATCTTTAAATATGGTACATGGACTGGACGGTTCTGTAACTAGGATCACATTTACCATATGTACAATGAACGTGTAGTGTGGAAGAGTCATGATTGGGAAGAAAACGTTTTCATGCAGATTCAGAAGATGAAGGACAGGGACTCTGCGAACTGACGTTCATAGAGGAGGATGATAATGGAGTAGGATTAAAATATAGAAATATGAGGCAGGGAGTTGGAAATACCTGTTCTCTCAACTCGTGGTGAAATACAATACATACAGTACACGTTCTGTCTCCTCAAAGATGACCTCAAAGTTATGAGAATAGAGGGGGGAGGGAAGGGGACGAAGAGTATCTCATACGACAAGCGGAACTCCGTTCCACTCGTCCGCAGAGCATATTCGTATGGTCAAGTACACATGTCCATAAATTCAAATTGAAACTTGCATATCTCCATTTGCCGTTTCACCACACATTAAGCATCTTTTTTCAAAATACAATTTCATGCCATGCGGATTACATAATGCGGATTTTTGTATTTTTTGTGCTGAAAGCAAGATATTTATACCAAAAAATACTTTCTCCAAGTTTAGAAACTCTATTAGCCGCTTACAGACTCGATTTGAACTCGTTTTTGGGTCTAAATCTATTTTTGAATATACATGACATCCACAGCAGGTCAAGGGAGTGACAATGGGGTTTAGGACAAGATTTGTAAGAGTGACTCTGAATTTGTTTTAAAGTTACTAGAAATGGTATGTTAAATTATGTTAAATGGGGGGGGGTCAAAGAGTGTTTGAAAAAGACACATCTTGTTCCAAGGCATGACCTCCACAATCCTCTTCTTCATGGTACTACAGTTCAAGTCAACTTCAGTCATTTTCTTTTCAGTCCGAAAAATCTCCATGCGGCACCGACACCGAAAGCCACTTTACCCATCCTGGTCACTTTTTGTAAAACATACCCTTCGGACCGGAGGCGGACTTTGGCCTTCTAACATTTAATTTCTAACATTTGGCTTTTCTAAGAAGTGTTTTCTAACAGAGAGTTTCTAACAATTGACTTTTCTAACATACGACGTTCTAACACAGGCATTCTAACAAATGATTTTCTAACTAATGACCTGACATTCGTTTTTGCACCCACCTTAAAAATATGGGGAAAATCTGTGAAATTCGGGGTGACGAGATATTAACTTTTAAATGACTTTGGGACATCAGGAACACGTTTAAAATGCTTAATTGAGGTCTCTGAGTAGCGTAATTACTGTAAAAGACGGAAAGAAAAAAATTAACTTTTTGAAAAAAGTCATGAAAATTTTTCTGAAGCCAAATTGGGTTTCCTGGGGTCGCCTTCGGGTTTTTTAGTTTTGTTGGACCCCGACAAGTCCGAAAAAGATTATTTCGGCCGGTGGTGCCATGGTAAATGAAACCGTAGAAAATTATGGACTTGTTTACTTAACAGTCTGTCCACAAACTGATTGTCAATTTTACCCATTCTCAATTTGAAATAAATTGAAAGGAAATTCTTCCTTGTTTATGTAACAATTGTGAAATCCTGTAATAATCGAGCTCCTCCTCTGTTCATACATTGACACGATGTATCAACAATTAAGTAGACCATTTTAAATTCCAAAGTGTCCAAACATGCACTGCAGATGCAGTGTACAAAAGTACGGAATAATTTGATTGAAAAGGGTCCGCATTAATGTCTTTGGAGTAAGAATGATGACAGTGACAGAGAATATTTAGTTGGAAGTGGGTATTTAGTCATTTAGTCACAGGTTTTGAGATGGGGACTGTCTGTAGGACTGTATGTAGGTGGTAAGAAAGCAGTGTGTAAGGATGCGGAATGTTGCAATAATTGAGCTACTCGCCCGTTGTCATTCTTCCCTTTCCATCCAACTCGGCTGGTCTGGGTCTGTCCTGAGGATTGTCAACACTGTCGGGGAATGACTACGTCCACATCATCCCTTGAACACATAAATGTGGTACACAGCATCACTATTTTGTATTCATGACTTTGGACATGGCCAAAGACAATTCAGCCTTGAAAACCTTTCAGTCTGCACCAGTAGCAAAAGACTCGAAAAAAAATCCACAACAGACATTAGATTACTCTTTCCTCCCCTCTGCAAACCAACTAATCCACCAAACTACATTCATGCTCCCCCTCATCTAATACCAATCTTACATGCACTCTGAGTGTGTCGTCGTCCACGACACTGGACATCAGTTGTTCCCCAAGGGACACACCTCTCAACTCTCCAACACTCTGAACGTCGTGACAAACTTTTGTGGACCTGTCTGTCAATTCACAAATAGCAAAAAGGGAAGGACTAGTCTCACAACATTCCACCCCTGACCTTACTCAATTCAACCACACGATTTTTTTCTATTTAAAACTATAATAAATTGTCCTCTCTCCCGAGACAATTCATTATCCCCCAATCAGGGGAGGGAAGGAGAAGCCAGTTTTATTTTACAAAATAGGGGACAAATTCCCACTCGAGTATTCATCATTAAGGTGAGGCTTGAGAGTGTCTGTCGAGAGAGTGGACAAAGACAACCTCCGTTCGATGCCAAAGGAGAGAGGGGACACAAAAAATCGACGGAAATTGTGAAGATGGTCTACTTGAGAGCAAATGACGAGGGAGGAGATGGTGGTCAAGTGAACCAGGAAAGTACGTTCACATCAAACACAAAAAATGTTGTATCTTTTCAATCACAATAAATAAAAAGGGGGAGGGAGGAGGCAAGTCTTTTGTCGACATGAGTCGGAATGGGATGGAAGGTGTGGAGGATTGTTTTGGTATCAGGAAAAATGTTGAGAGATGACGGCAGATTGAAATAAAATGTTACGGGGAATGTTTTCGGTAGTTGTGGAAAGGTAAACAGCAAACCCGTATCTCTCGGTTCATCTTCCCCTGTCCGACAGAGCAAGTGGACGAAGACAACGGGGGATTTGGCTGATTGATCAATTTGAAAAGTGCATTTCATTGACACCATCTTTCACACTGTCGTCTAGCTAGTAGAAAGGGAGGAGCTCTGTTTTGTCCCTTTAAAAAGTTCATGTTTTCGGATGAAGGAGGAGGGCGATAGAAACAGTTACTTCATCCACGCTTCAGAATGAATGACACGTGCTCCTTGTTTCAACTAGGGGAGATGAATGGACAATGTCCATTAGACATGGAAAATCCTACACATTATCGTCCCTTCCCAATCGCGACTCGACCGGAGGATGGATCCGGATCCTCCGTCCGTGCTTACATACATACACGTATGACAGTAATGCAAAGTTTGAATCAATGTTAGAGTCAATGTCACCACTCCTGGTCCACATCCCATTTCTTTTCCTTTTCTTGAACGCTGAAGTATGATATACTCACATTATAAATTAAGAGGGGCTTCCGCTTGTTCTCTTTTTGCAGGTAAAAATTATTTTATTATTATTTAGATTAAGGCCTTGGACCTCCACACTTGTGACTGGAGCTTTCGAAGTTAAGCATACATCAGAGGGATCTTGTGTACATGACTAATGCTTGTGTGCGTGTGTCCCAGGACACGAGAACACAGAGAATGGACGGACGGAGAACAAGAACCCAACTTGCCCAGTTTCCGTGACGAAAGGAAACTGACCAGTTAGTTCATGTTCTCCTCAGCTCACTCTCAGCTCCACCAACTTGAAGTAGACTCAAAGATGCAGTGTAATATTGTAGCATAATAAGATTGTAGGAATGTCCAAGTTGCACTTGACCCCTTCCACTCACTCACCACGGTACCCTTTCATACACGTCACAGAGCGTACATAATCCCATTCTTTAATTTCCCCACTCTTTTGTATGGTTGTGAAGGTAAAACCCGCTCAGCGTCTCACTTCTTCTCCCCTACGCAAATCACCCCTTCCAAGGAACACGCATTGTCCTCTCCCCTCTTTAATGGCAATGCCAATACCAATGAATTTATTCTAAATTCCCCTAATCCTCGGGTCTAGTCCTTGTTAGGATAGAGGTAGAGAGGCAGATAGGTGAAGAAGATTCACTATTTCTTACCGACTCTCAGTCCTTCCATCATTCACAATGCAAATTCGAATTTGTGTTTGCTCTTCTGACTTTGAAAATTCTTGGGCAGCTCTCCAACAGGTTTCAAAAAACTTAAAAGCAGGATAATCAACAAAACCTGGGTGCACTCCACTGCCATGTTATTTCATTGCATTTTCTTTCTCCTCAGAACTCATCGGCAGAGATCAACTCTTTTCTTTTCTCCCCATTTTTTCTGGTTTGAATCAAGCTTGACCGCAAGCCCCTCAGTATGTACTGTAGTTTGTGAGTGTGTGTGTGTGTGTGGACCCGCATGTCTCATTCTCTCAATTGTGGGGAAAGAAAAACTGGAGAGTCTTCATGGATCCTCTATCAATGCCAATGACTTTTAATTATCTTCCCTCTTTCCTTGTACACAAGTACAGAGAGCGGTCAGTCTTTGTATTTGAATAATTATTCATATTAGTTCTATTGAGAATCAGTGAGCAAAAGCACAGCGTTAGCATGACTTGCTCAAAATAATCCTGCGAGGATAAGTGCCTTATTTGTTTCAAATCTGTCAAGTAGGGAAAGTAGGTGTGTGCCGTGTCTCTGCTCAGATTTCAGCTCCAGATCAGAGACACACTGACAACAAATGTCCAACAATGATACAGGACAAACGCGTTCAGAGATTTTTACATAATACACACACCCCATTATATAATTGTGAAGCCTTGTGAAATTGTCAAAAGGGAAACAAGAGTAGGTCGTTCCTCTCCGACTTTGAGAGAGAGGAGTACCCTCCTTATGAATGAACAGCGAATATCCCCTATCCACAACTCCTGTGTGTGTGTTTTCCTCACACACACACACACATGCTGACAGCTGAGTGAATGTGTGAGTTGGACTGAAATTTTGTGCGTGTTTTGACTTTGGCAGCCGCACAATTACATACAAAGTGTACTCGCATTGTGTAGCCATTTGCCACGTGAATTTGAGTTGACTTGTGTGTGTGTTTCCCCTCTGCCTTAACGTCTTCCTACACAACGTTTCAAAATGAACACAAGAATGGGAAAAGGAGTCATTGTTGAAGTCAGCCAAGGAGAGGCTGATGACAGGCTGGTTAAGCGGTGACAATTCTAATTACAGGACGGAATGGGCATGTCAGGATGTACCAGCACAGAATCAAAATAGATGCAAATCTGATGATGGTCTCAACCAGTTTTCATACTATTCTTTCACACACGGGAAGAGGGAAACGTGCAAAAATTATTTTGCTAGCAAAGTTCCCTGCTACTGTATTTCCACCCTGTACATGATCACATACACAAATGACAGGATATCTTGTTACTGTGTAGACAAAATTAGTTTTTTTCCAAACAGTCACATTCCTCCCTCATCCACACACACATGCACACACTATCCCTTATAGAACGACTGATTTGGAGGGGTATTCGCTGAGAAGCGGAAAATAAAAAAGAGCGTTTCTTGTTCACTTCCTCCCTGCCAATCTGATGATAATCATGGAGCATGAGCTGACTTCACACACGAATTTCTCACTCACTCTGCAAAATTCTCAAAGAGGTTCTATGAATGAAAATATATTGTAATAAAAAATAGAAAGTGTCTGCATATATTTGACGTACAATCGTACCATCAGACAAAATGCTGTTTAATCATACTCCGTTGTGTGTGCCTGTTATGTGTAGAGTGTGTGTGAGGGGTGGATGGAATGCATCTGTATGTGATTAACATTTGCAAGGGATATTGTTCTCTTCCTTGATGCAGTCCACATACCTCATCCCTGTCGAGTGTGCACAAATGCAGTGAGTGGAGGTGGTGGTGCAGGGCTATGCATTAGTATTTTGAATAATTACTGGGCTCTCACTCTTCCTACTTGGACTGAACTCCGTGAATGCTGAATCCAAGTATTTGATGATGACAGACCTCAACCACAACCATATTAAGTACTGCTCAGTCCTCATTTTTCATCATATACAAACACACTCACGTCTTCCGATAAAAGTCCACACACACACTCTCTCTCTAAACACACGCTTGTCCACCATTTTTCAAATGCCAGTAACCATAGACTGTGACCAGCGATAAGAGACTACAAAGTCTACATTGCAATTGAATTCTGTTCAAATCCTCCTCCTCTCCTCCCTCTTCCCTCTTCTCTATTATACAGAAAATCAATTTTTCCCTTCCACTTGACTTGACGTGAGTACACAATTGTAAAGTAAATGCCACCTTCATCTGTTGTGTGAGGCACAGTTCAGAGGTGAGGCGACTTTGTGCTCAACTGAGGAAAAACATGAGAAATGAGGATGTAGTCTGCAAAGAGAGAACTATGACTATCTGATCAAAATGAGGCAAGTCTTGTCAAAATAGAAAGATTGTTGTTTGTGGAAATGACTGCATGAGTCCTCACGTGTCTAGTTGCTTCCCCTCAACTCCTTCAATCAATGATTGACAGGATGTGCGTCTCGGCCTGCACGTCAAACCATCAAGATGAGTCCATCTCTCTCTTCTGAAAGAAGGATGGGTCGAGATTCTACTCTGTCCAGACCATACACAAAGACAAAATTTGTCCTGCCTGAGGTGACCACACAAACTGGAACAGGAGCGAGTCGCGAGTCGAACCCAAAAGTAGAGAGGAAATTCTCAAGCGGAACTCCCTCTCCCAAAGTCAACCCTCAAACCAAAAAGTCACAAACTTTTGCATTGTGGAGTCATCAACCCAGAATCCATACGACTACCCCAACACTAGCTGACTTAATCGAAATGTCCTTAATTGATACTCAAGAGTTTGACTTGCTCACCCGCTTTTCCGTTAGACGGTCTAGTACTAAGTACTTTGGTAACTTGACCACTTTTTGTGTGTAACTACTCTTCTAATTAATTAATTGTACAAGTTCCAAAGAGTTCATATCGTTTGTTGTCACTCAAGGTCAGCATCCAGAAGCGTTGACAATTGAACTATTTAATATTAAGTGTGGAGTGACGACTCAATCCCACATGGAGGGACAAGAAGGGATGATGAGATGTGACCTTTTCCCTCTTATCTTCTGTTCTAATCCGTACATTCGTACTCTTCCAGGGACTGGTGACCTAAGTACTCACCCAGTTCATCATGATGACCCTCCAGGTACACACACAGGGGTTGGAATACATAATATATATTCTCCTAGTACTATATTCCTCTCTGACCATCTCCATTGCACACACAATTTTATCCCACTCCCACCCACATCAAAATGTTGACAAAGAGGTCCAGAAAAAAGTGAGCTGTGGACGCCAAGATGTCAAGAAAAATCCTTTGAGTGTCAAAGTGCACACAGTACAAAAAGAGGGGAGTGAGATGTGGGATGGAAAAAGAGAGGAAGCTGATGGGAACCAAGGCTTAGATTGGATTATCGAGGACAGGTCTTAAATAGTCCAAGAATAAAGGGAATAAAGGTAGCAGAAAACAGGAAAGTTTTGAGAGGCTGTCTACATAATTATTGTGTATTTAGGGTGTTCATGCAAACAAGAGTTGCTATGTGACAGGTTCTACCCTTCTCTGCATTTTCTGTACCTATTGTGCCAGTTCCCTCAATCCCCTCCCTATAAATTTGTCAGTATTCATCATCAAAAGTGTTCCTAGAAAGGGATCAATGTAATTAACTGTCCCGGCACGAGCTATGTACTCTCAGATTGTTCCCAAGTTTTGGTTAGAGCTTAAGGGGGCTAAGACTATTTTTAATCCTTTCAAAAAATGTAAAGCCCTTTGGCCACGAAGAGGGGACACTTGAAGGTTGAGTCCACAGGTGGAGAAAAGTTCTCAACTGACCCTAGACAAGGACAATCAAAAGGGAGACTAATAAAGGCTGCTTGATTGCTGATTGTTGTGATAAGCTCTCGATTGTCTCCAAGTTTTCTTTTCCTCGACACACACACACACATGGACATTAAAAATGTCCAGTGAGGTCCAGTCCACAATCCCTCAATTTCCATAAAAAGAGAAAAGAGAGTTGAGAGAGTGGAGGGCAGGAGAGGGAAAGGATTTAGGAATGAAACTCTCATTTACAAATATCCCTTCAAAAATCAAAATAACGGACAACAGACTTTTATGACAAGTGTGTGTGTGGTTGGAGGAGGAGACTTGTACAGGGTGAATGTATGACTGGTGCCAAGGAATTGCAGTCAGGGATGACAACATGACGGATGGACAAGAAAGGCACTTTCAAAGTAAAGAAGTGGAAACTAGAAAGAGAGTCATTTTACTTTTTTATGATGTCCACTTGTACATTGTCCCTTCTTTTTCTTCGTCACAGTCTCACCATTTACTCTACAAAGCAATCTATCCCCATTTCCATTTGAATTTCAACTTTGGGTTACTGCCAGCTATTTCCATCTTCACACACCACACAAAAATTAACACATAATCATCCTCAGAGGTTTCCTTTAGAAAAACCCATGAAATACATAGACTATAGAGAGAGAGTGTGTGTGTGTACATGTTCAAATGTTTAGGTATGCTTTTTCAATATAGTGAACATTCTTGCCATTTCTTCTCTTTTTTGTGCCATGCCAAGCATGAGTAACTTGAAATCTTCCTCCTCTCCCTCTCCCCTTCCCCCATAATATCCGGTCAATAAACCAACGACGAGCCTCACAAAAGACACACATGCTATGTAAAAGTAGGAACAACTGACTTTAATTAACTTTTCTTCTGTGTAAGTCAGGGATGCCTACTGAGGACAGCGAGAAAGAGAGACAGAGAGAGAATTCCATGGGAGGAATTAGGAAGGATCTAGGAGAAGATGCCCAACTTGAGGTTAATCACCAATTATTCCTACCCTGCACACACATACACATGGATGTTTTATATGCAATAGTACTGTACACAATGCAGTTTGCACCATCATCACCCACAAACGGAAGACTCAATTCTTCCCTCCCCCCCTTCATTTCGTTTTTCTCCCAATTTTTTTATTATTATTCTAAATGGTCATTCTGAAGAGTGGAGGGTCAGTTTAGAGTTATGCCCCACCTCCCTCCTCCTCTTTCTATAATGGTCCATGAAACTGTACTGTCGGCGTCAAGTTGTAAGTGGGAGAATTAGTAGAATAATAAATTGCTATTATGTTGAGAAAAGTGTGTGTGAAGGAGTTTGTACTCAGGTATATACGAAAACAGAGGGAGAGGGGGGATCAGAACAGAGCATCGACATTGACTTTTTTGTGTGTATTCCAATTCGTCTGAGCTTTACACTCCGTCATGAATTTCTAGCCACGCTCAAGAATGCTCAAAATAAAATAGTCAGCTAAGCAGAGAGTTTCTTGACTTGTTCAAGTCTGAGAGGAAAAGCACCTAACTACCTTGTTTACCCCCTACTCTACCCATCTCTCTCCAAAACCCCTTCCTCATCTTCCTCCTCCTCCTCCTATAATTATTTTATACTTGAGTGACTCACAATCCCTTCTCCTCTTCAACCCATCTCTAATTCAACTGGAATCCTGGAACTTGACCCCTGACATCCTTTCAATACAAAAATAAATCCACTAAACGTCAAACTAATGTAGAGGTCATTGACCCTTGACTAGTATTTTCGACTTGAACGAAATTGTAGCGGCATTGAATAATTTTTGAGTCCAAATTCTGATATCACTACTACCAAAATGAGTGTTGGGAGTCAAAAATTAAAAATGAACAGGTCTCTGACGGGTGGGTGAAGGGATGATTTAGACCGCCGAAAGCTGCAATCATATTCATAGGATGGTGATATATGCACATGCTGAATCCAGTCAAAGTCAACGCTTTTGAACCATGAATGAGCGCCTAGGATGGACATTCCTTTGCTAAAGAATATGTACTCTACGAGAGAGGTAGAGTGCAGTTAGGGAAGAACTAAGTCGATTGCCCCATTATATTTACATACCAAAGTCTTCCCTGGTTCCTCATCTTCCCACCCGCATGAAATACACTCCGTATGTGTATCCACTTACATAATAACACACACACACTCACTCTAATTAGCCAAACCAATCTGTTCCCTTCCAACTTGGAAACCAATCCAAGAAATGTGCATTGTCCATCCTTCCTCCATTTTGTTTCTCTACAGTGCAAAATATGCATTTGGATAATTACTAATTGTAATGGTATTGTCATTATCCTAGCCTGGACAAATCATCACTAATTTTGTTGCGCGACAGGCACGGAAAGAGCGTGCATGTGTGGAAATATAAGTATTTACTGTTGACATGTAAAATTGTGGAAAAAAACATTCCGTCATTTCAAAAAAAGTGGGGCTGAACTGTGAAATTTCCAAAAAATCTAGGATCATTCAAGTATGTACTTGTGCGTACTATTGTGTTTGAAAGATGAGCAAATCCCTCATTAGGAAGGAGGGAGGGAGGGGGATGCTGATGAGAGAGACTGACCAGCGTCACAGACTACATGGCAGATAAATAATAGTAATTACAGTTAGACCGCCACGAGCTCTTTTTTCCCTCAGCCACACCACGGCCTCTTTCTTCCGCATTTTCCACGGGCACACACACACACACCTACTACAAGAAGATTGAGTTTTTGTCACCCAAACACAAATTAAGTGGATGATGGAATCGTGGAAGAGGATTGGAATATGCCATTTGATTGGGATTTCTCATCGACCTCCATGACGACTTCCCTAGCTCTAGCCATTGTTTGATGTGTCAACCGGGATGGAGAGCACAATTTACTCTTTGACGCAAAATGGACATGAAGATGATGTAAATGATGATGTAAGGAAGAAGAAAATCATTTCCCTTCTGGCAACTCTCCTCCATTTCTATTGAACATTATCCTTCGACTGTACACAATCCAAGCTGGCCACATTCCACACACACGCAACACTTTAAAAAAGTAATCCAAGTCGTCTATTTGTCTGCAAAGAGAGTTTTTCTTGTGTGAGTGGATCATCGCAATTGAGACAGAAGCTCATTCAACTCTGGATATTTTCCTTGATTATAATGAACCTTCCTTTTACTGCATAGAAAAATGTAAATGTTTCAGTCAGAGTACATAAATATGATAGTCTCTCTCTTCTACTCTACCACCCTTCTCTGTTTCTGGCTGACAAAGACGGGGGTAGAAAAAATTACACCAAGCTCGACTTGAAGCTGATCAGGATGATCTCATCCAGCTCAACTTTTTTGATTGACGATTTATCAGACTGGAATTTACTGTTAGCCTAGGCTATTCATTCTTCCCTTCTGTTGCCTACTCTCCCCTCCCTCGCTGTACAAATCTTTAGTCTAAAGCATCCCGCAAACTCCCACGATCCCAACAACACACAATAATATGGCTACTCTCTCTTCATATCAATCAAGTACTTCTCCCTCCCCTCCCCTCAACTACAATTATTTTTTGTCTACAAGATTTGTTCACTAAACACTCTCAATAATTTCCTCCACACATGCACACACAGCTCCCCTCTGTCACTAAATCCTATTCCACTATTCAAAATCGATTGTTTGTCTGCTACCGAGGGTCGACGGGACTGACCAGGATCCTTCCCGGCTGAGCCCTCATACTAATTATAATCATAATAAAACATTTTCTTTGAGATGTATACCCTCGACTTGACACATCACACGCTGAAAGGAGAAGGTGAGAAAAAGCACACACACAGTAATCGATTGCTTTGGCACAGACACAAGGTACGAAGGATCTGAGGTATCCAAACGGATCTCCTCTCATTGTATTTATGTGGGGAGCGAGTGGACTTTTGTCTTGTAATATTTACGTGTAATGACGACAGAGTCAAAAATAATTCACATCGATTGCTCTCCAATGGCAAATAACAACGTATGGCTAGGATTGTGCAAAGTGGCCGTGTGTGTGGATGTAAACAAAAAAATTGGAAGACATATTCATAATAAGCATATAGGAATTTTATAGGCGGGATGGAAAAGATGAAATGAGAGCGGAAACGCCTTCCCCTCTAGCCATTATTGTAGATCAGCAACAAGATTCTCGTTCTGGTCCTCTCTCTCCGCTTCTTGTTCCTCCTCCTGCACACAAATATACTCAGAACGTCTTTTCATTCCCTTTATTTGACTCCCTGTGTTGCACATGTGAAAACAACTCAAACCTATCTTATTCTCGGACTCTAACACTACAAATATTTAAATGACTCGGTCGAGTATCATTATCCGCTGGATGGGACTGAAACGTGTCACCAGGCACAACTTGCAGTACAATGGACAAAGACACGCACCCCATCATCCATTTCGCCACAATGATTGGTCAATTTGACATTCGCTCACAATCACCCTGCTCTCAAGAAATTTTTTCTTTAAAAAATTCTGCAAGTGGGCTTTTAAAAAATTGTAATTTTCAAAAGACAGTCAAGTTGAGAGTCAGGGGAGTAGAGAGGAGATTTGGAACTAGGAGGAGGATGTATTGTTGTCCCTCGAATAGATTCTACAAAAGATGATGGTTGGAGTGACTCCGTCTCCTACTCCATTCCATTCACACAAGAAAAAAAAGAGAAAAATGGTTTGGTGTGAGGGAAAGCCTCCCTGCCGTTATTCATGGCTACGCTCTTATAAATCATGCATCTCTCTCTCCTCCACACACACACAACCTGTCAGCCATTGTGGTCTGTGCAAGTTTGGAGGAAGAAGTGAGAGAGAGAAAATAGTCAAAATGAACAATGTGCAACAAAATTGCATGCGAGTCTCCTTGTGAAGGGTGCATACTGACACACACACACACGATGCATGGGTTACATTTTGAGATTGGGAGAGGAGAGCCGCCGCCTCAAAAAAATCAAAGTCTGCCAACAACCTCCGTTAGTTAACTATAGATGAAGAGAGGAGCTGAGGAAAGAATCCCTTATTATTATTAGCATAACATTGGGATTAGATGGATGAGAAAGGAGTAGACACACAGAGTGAGAGAGTGTAGTACACACGTACAAAGGGACGGAGTGTGGCGTGTCGCTATGGATTTACGGTGTGTGTGTGAGTCTGTCAGCTGGGAGTAGAAAATGCATTATCTTGTACTAATGTACATGACGGAAGTGAAGAGAATGGCTATTCAGTTTCGTTACGCTACCTCTCCACCTCCTCGACCGGTGTGGTGTCTATAATAATCAATGTCATGTATGGAGGGGATCCAAATCAACGCCAACTACATAAATACATGTCTTCCCTTCTCTTCGAAATGAATGGAAAGTGTGACATGACTGTGACCAGAGAGTAAGAGAGAGGTCGAGTCACAACATTCTCTTCAACATTGAACGACGACTTCAAAGTCAGTAGCCATAGTGGAGTCTGTATTTAATGGATGTGAACGCAGAAAAAAGAGGGGAATCCCGCAAAAATACTTTTACATTTATAGCTTCAAATGTCTACTCCTCTCTCCCCTTATTTTTGATTCCCTTGCCCCTCTGCGTAATCTGTCTCACTCTCCATTTTCTTGCTTTTCTTTTAAAAAAGAAAAGGGAAAATTTCACTCTACGCACACCAAACCACCCTGACTCCCACTCAGTCTACAATGAAGTAAAGCTAAATGTCCCTCAGAAAGTTGGGATGGTGGAGAGTGAAAAGTGAAACTGTGCTAAAATTTCCGAGCAAATGTAATCCATTTTAAATCTATATTTAGTCAATCGTCTGAGTCAAATCGGATTTTTTGAGCTATCCTTAGATAAAAAATGTCCTGCTGTGCTTCCTTCTCCCTTGACAATGAGTATGAAAGCATGATGAAAAGAATATCTTGCAGTAAAAAGTTCTTTGAAGATGACAGGGAAATAAAGCACACACACACCCACAGTAAGTCAATGGAGTTCTCATTGAGTCAGTTGTCTGACTGACCTTAATTTGCCATGCAATGAAATGGGAGGAAATCTTTTCAGTTTTCCTCTAATCCTCCTTGAATCGGTACAAAAAGAGGAGTATAAATATTTTGAGGGGAAATCTTAACCTACCTATTCTCTTTCAGATTAACAGATTAACGCTAACTGTCGAACAATTGATTATTTAAAAGGATTATTGTGCCTATTAGAAAAGCAGAGTTATGTACAGAGCTCAAAGTCTCTTTTGTGTGGTGAAAGTTTTCTGTCTAATTTTTGTTCATTCTGTACAAATAGGAAATCCAGTTTAAATGATTCTTTTGTTGTTGAATTTTGGTTACACTGAACAATTATTTTGTTTGCTTGACTATCTTTAAAGGATTGTTTGTGATGACGTGTGATGGATGTTCGTCAGTCTTATCCGCAGAACAAATCCTTGAGTAAGTATATATGTGCTTGCCCTCCGTGTCTCTGACTTTGAATCATGTGAGTTAATGGCTCCTTCTTCTGCAGGTAAAAGAAGACATTGCAGAGAGGATGTACAGATCCATGCAGTAAGTAGTAGATAATTATGAGAATATGACTGGGTTATCTTGGACAGGGGTAGCCGTGGAGACATGGAATTTGCAATTTCCTCCTCTCCGACGTCAACCACCTCATCATTATCATGCTAATGAATTGACTGCATTTATCATGACGACTAAATACTCTCCCCATATTTATATTTTGTATTTATGTAGTGCACCCAAAGTAGTCAGTAGTAGGGAGAGGAGGATGAGGAGACTGACTCACTCTGAACTCTGACCACGGCTCATTTCCCTCTCCCCCAACTATCCCAGATTGTACATTAAATTATAATAATCAATCACAAATTACCTTCAAGACACTACACTGCAACACCAGTGTACACAGTACGTGTATACACGACCATGAAGATTGTGGAGGAGGGAGAGAAAAAAACAACCGCAAACACAATTCAATCCAACACACACACGCAGAGTTGATTAGTTTACATAAAGATGTAAATGACGTGGGGCTCTCTGGTCATTTACCAAATCATTACATCATCACACATCTCTCTCCACACACACACACACGTATTGAAAACTACTTAATTTTATACAAATGTGTCTTCCATTTATTTTGTTTACATCCACTAATACCAATCTTCAGCAGTACAATCCCTTCACACTTATTTTCACGACTGTACACAAGTCAACGTTCAAATATTCTCCAGTCTGCAAATTTGACTACTGTGCTAAAAAGATGAACCCGTACAAAAATACATTCTGCAAAAAAGAAAATCTCATACACAATTGCTCTCGTCGTCCTCTTGAAAACTTTCCTGAGTCAGAATGTCTGACAGGAATTGTCATTTAGCATGAGAGGACGCGTAGTCTGTGTGAAAACCTGGAGGGAGAGGGAAGAATGTGGAGTACATAATCTAGTATTTATTATGAATGCAAACGGTCAAAAAGGAGCAGCCTCGTCTCTCTCTCTGCTTTACCTCCAAGTGCTAACTAACAATAAGGTTGAAAAAAAGCACAAGTGCTGAGGTTGTAACACGTAGAGTAGAATATACAATCACGTCATAGCACAGACACTCATTGCTGGCTAAACGACTGAAGGGACTCGACGTTAGTACAGAGCAAAGAAAGCATGTACAGAGGATTATGACAAATATCTAATACTAAAACACATACCCATCATAAGCGCCTACAATATATGTAATAGACATTCAAACCACACACACACTACACTAGCCCTCCACTCATGAGCTCAGTAATAATAATATCAATATCACACACACACTTTCAGCTATCAAATGTACGAAATGGAGATTGAAATGTTCCCTCTCTCTCCTCCTTGTACTTGTTGTAATCACTTGTGTGTTAAATTTTCTGCACGGCATGTGTGTGTACAGACAAGTGTAGGGTCTATCATCATATTACCCACACACACATGCACCTATATTCCACCTTCATGGACGGATGGTGAGGAAGACACAGACCACTTCCATGGTTTCTACATCTTCTCTTTAAGCATTACGTCAGACAGCGACAGAGAGTCAAGTCCAAGAATGTGTACACTCAAGTCAGGTTTTTTTCTTCCTTTTGCATATCGCAAACCTCCTACCTGCACACACACACACTGAAAGCAGGTGTATAGCTAGACTGACCAGGGTATGGACGGACTCCTAGCCTCTCCTTCCATTATAATAATCTTCCTTCCCTAAAGTCACACACTCTCACAAGCACAAGTTCAACGAATCCTATTGTCATTGATTTCGAATCCGCCATTCCTTCTCCCTCTCCTCCTTCCCTCGTGTGTGTGTCCACTAGTTCAAATTATTCATTTAGATACGGTGGCGGAATACACAGCAACAACGACACATCAAAGTTCCTTGCCAGGAAAAAATTTATTCACCCCCCTCCCTCCTCCCTCTTCAATAATTCTACAAAAGGTCGTCAAAGTCAAGTGTAGGAGCATTTTTTGTTTTTACTGAAATATTTAGTAAATATTTAGATGACAATCCGGGGGGATGCAGGGCACAGACTAAAATAAATGAACAAGGTAAAGGAGGAAAAGTTGTGTACAAACAAGAAGAAGAAGAAGAGAGTAGAACAAGTAGAATAAAGACCGGAAAGAAGGACGCCAGTTGTGAACTGAATGTTCGTTTACTGTACTGCCTGTACCCTGTGGAAATGAATAATCATGAAGAACCAATTATTGACACACACTCATTATGACTACCACCACTATTGGGAAAATGAAGGATGCAGGGGCTAACTTGGATAATCCCCTTCCCTACAAACTTGTCTTCCCTACGGAGAAGACGTGTATTCCACGTACAAACAACATTTCATTCACTTGAGCTGGCAAGTGGTGCAGGGGTCGTTTTTTGTGTGTGTGCGTCAAGTATGACTGCTAATAATATTCTGCACATTCTGTGACAGAGTGAAGGAGGGGGTGACTTTGAACAGAATACGAGCAGTCGGAGTGGCAGGAGACTTTCCTCCTGCCTGAACAATGGCCAATACACACAATAATGGGATATGAGTATTTCAATGGGACAACATTCTAAAGAATTTTCTTGTCAGTAAATAGAGAACCAAGAATACACACTCAGTCCCCACTGAATAGAACACAAGAGAGTTCATAATAGTTAAATGAGATGTGGTTGTGGTTGTGTGTGTGTGTGTGGAGAGAGTACAATGGAGTGCAAGGGTTCCGTTTGTATACACACACTCACTCCTTTTCTCTTTCTTCATGGATATCCCCATTCAACAAATTATTTTAACTACAACTCTTTTCTTATTAGCAACTCCCCCTTCCCTCTGTCCATCACACACACACAAATTCTAAAGGCGAACACACTTTGCTCTCTTTCTCGCTTATTTCGCCATCCTCCTCCTCCTCTACCCACATATAAGTACACATACTCTACATTTTTTTGAATTGCTCCTACTTTTCCCAATTATTCACAATTTAGACCTTCGAGCCATGGATTTGACTGCGAAGGTGAAACTCATAATGTTTGTGTATCTCTCCTTTGAGGGGATTCGGGGAATTGTGACTATTGTGATGATGGACAAACCAGAAAAACGTAAAAATGTCGGGTGCATATTTGACATGTTTTCCAAAGAGGAGGATTATGACTGTCTCGAAATATGTCGTAAAGGCAGCGCAGGGACTTTCCATTCTCCCCGACACACAAGTCATGTACATATGAATAGGTAGAAGAACAAGAAGAATCCCTCATTTGCACGTGTCGCGAGGGGCCTCGGAGATAAAACAAATAGTGAAAGTGTGTTCATGTAAGTGAAACCGTGGAAAACATATTTGACAGTAGTTTATTGTTTGGAGGTCTACAATGAGGGCTCTGACTACATGACTACAACAGGTTGAACCACGGTCGGGGGAACAATAATAAGTTCAAAAAGGAGGAAAGAGTTCTCTGCATATGTATTTGTCTTTTCCCTCCCTCCTCTCTAAGCACATATAATTTCATGAAGACGACCAAACAGAGAGGCTGGGACTGAGACTCGCAAAATGCACCCACACAAACTCTGACCAGCAGAGTCGTGTGAAAACACGGACAGATCAGTCCTCCAGATTCCCTCAATGATAACAATTATTACTACCTATGACTATTCTGCAATGCAGAATGAACGCTCTCTTTTTGTTCATCCTGTATTCTTCCAAATTGTTTATCTCTCTTCCGTCCGTTACATCATTCTCCTCTCCATCATTCACTCATCATGATGGAAATATCCTCCTTCCATCCACACCAACACTGACGAGGGCTGAGCGAGAGAGAGATTTCTGCAGAGAGGAGAAATTGGGACAAAGACGTGAGATAATTTGCACAGTCCCTCCTCTCTCATCTTCACTACAGAAGATGAACTTGTAGAGAGAGCGAGAGGCTCAACATCAGATGAGCAAATTTAAAAAAATGTGAAACATGAATCTGATTTTTTGATTCTGGTCTGATTCCTTCCATCCTCTCTCTTCACCATCATCACATGACGTATTATGTGTTGTGGATGAAACCCTCCCACACAATCCAATCGATTGTGCCTTCCGTCCCTTTCTCCACCAATTTCAATTGAGATGAGATGAAAAATTCAAACTTGATTTAATTGCACGGATACAGTATCAAGATGGTGAGAGTCGTGGAAAAATTTCGTACCAAAATCCGTTTGAATGCATGGGGAAGGAAAAGAGAGAGAGAGAACGTATGTGTGTGTGGGGGGGGGGGGGGGGGGGGGTTTTAAAATGGGCCCATTAA
>WJFB01000928.1:0-18433 GCA_009870185.1 Pygmarrhopalites habei | reverse complement strand
GGGGGGGGGGGGGGGTTGTAGATAAAAGGGCACATTCAATATGGGACAAGCTTTGACTTGCAAACTTTGACTCAAGAAATATAGAGAAGAGAAGGCTTGAGGTAAAATCATGTCATGATTCCAACGGACAGTCAGTATTTGACAAAACCACACAGTTCTGGTTACAGACTCACTCACAGGATGACGAGGCAGAATCCTGTGTGTGAGGACACAATTCGAGGACTACACAGAAAAAGGTAGGAGAAAAAAGTAAGAGACTGAGGGGGAGGGAGGTAGATATGTGCGGTAGTTGACACAATGTCCTATCTGCCTTGTCTATGTATGCAAACGACGATGAGGCATGACATGACCATGACAATCCTCTGGGACACAAAGAGAACGGCAATTCCAATCTGCTCCTTTCATCATTTTATCTTTGGAGGAAATAAAATTTCTACCTTCAATTCAACACAGACACACACACCACAGCCCAGTCAGACAAATCCCAACTTCTATTCAAGTCAAATGATTAGTGAGGAGTGGAGACTTTTTGTTGGCTCCGTACTCCCCTGTACTAATTATTTTTATTTTATTTTCATCATGTTTTCTGTGACACAAAAAGGAACAGTTAATTCCAAGAAATGCCGTGCTCAGTCATTTGTAGTATCAATCCCTCACCCTCAGTCATAAATGATCATGAGAGAGAGAGAGATTTTGACAGTTCAAACTCTACACCGCTAACATTCCCATTCGAAATTAACATGGATTTTTCAAGCATGCACAACTTGTTGTGTGTGTGAATTTGGGATTTGTAAAATAAATTTTGACTTTTCTAGTCGAATTCTAAAATTAAAAAAATTCCTTGAAGATGTACAAAAAATGAACTGACTCATTGAAAATTAATGAGGATGTAAAATGACATGGACTGGAAGAGGGGAACTTTCATAATATCAAAAAATGCCAAATGGCAAAATACACCATTCGCATGTTTGTTTGTCAACCAAAATGTCAACGTCCTTCCCTTCAATTCCTTTGACCCAGAGGAATTTAACATGTGGAATGGGGAACGGAGTATACTGACCCACAAATGTGAGTGAATAAAATCAAGAATTGTGTACAAAATGACTGCGTATGACAGGACCCACACTTATGCACACCATCTCATCTCACAATATCAGTAAATTTTTTCAAACAAAAATCGTCTCTTTTTTTGAAAAATTAGACTGTCAGATGTACTCGTTGATGTGGAACTGTTCAACTGTACATAGATGAGTGTGTACATGCAAAAAGAAAACATGAGGATGATGAATCATAATTCCTTGAAACGAAAGAAGGAGGAGGGGAGAGGTTTATGACTTTAGACTTGCCCAAGAAAACGTGTCAGAAGGAGAGAAGAGGGAGAGAGAGAGGTCGGCAGTGTCTGGTAAAGCCATGGAGGAATGAGGAAAAACTTTTACCACGATCACAACCAACCATCCTCATCTTCATCTTCATCCCGTTCATCTGAATCAAATGAAGCGGATTAAAATAGACCCACATTCTCCTCCTCTTCATCTCCTTCGGCTGTTCCAAGAGTCAACGCTCGTACTTGAATTCCAATTCCATTGGGAAAACTCTCAACATTTTCTCCAAAAAATCCAAAAGTCAAAACATATTTATGCATTCTCCCCCCCTCTCTCACACACACACAAATACACAAATCCCAATGCACACTTTCTTTTTCCTTTTCTTAAAAATGTGAATCCCAAAAAAGCTGTCACGTGTTCCAAGCATTCTCTCGGAATAGCATCGGCAAAGAAATTTCCCCAGCATCCCAATTCAAAATTCAAATACTACTTGTGGAATTTCTAAAGAGACTTTAATCACATTCAACTAGACAATTATGATAGTTTACCAACAAATATTTGATTCATTCTATCATTGGGAATACAAAGACGACCCAGAGACTTTTTGCTTATCTGTTTCGTTCAACTACAGAAATGTACAATGTGTGCCTAAGCCTTCCAACTGCCTTTTTACTTGAATGGAAAAGCTTCACTTGAACAACCTGAAAAAATGTGTAAAATGGATCAGACCTAGAAGGAACGTGGTCTGGAGTAAAATACTCACAAGAATCCGGAGGCAAGTCTGGTCATGTTACTGAGACAAATCAAATCAACGAGTTTTACACCCCCTGCTTTGTCTCAACTCAACTTTTTCACAGAGTCAGGGAGAAAAAAGGGAATGGTACAAAATAGGAAGGAAAATCTCACTAGCTATTTAGGTATTTCCCAAATGTTGACTCTCAACACAACACACCCAACCACCCCGACAAACTTTCAGAGTTAGTCTCGTCTGATGGAAAATCCCCGGGATTTCTAAGCAACGTTCTGGATATCTTGCATACATTTCCAATACAGCTACCTATGTACACACGATTCCTCTCATCCTCTTAACTGTACCACCTCACACACACAACCCCATTATCTGAAGGCCTTGGAAAACTTTCCTTGCATTTCTCCTTCTCTTTATTTACGCTGATTCCACAATGCAACAGCTCCTTACCGGCACAACTGACTGAGAGACGAGAAAAAACGCCAAATTATGCAATGTCATTAGCTACGCTTTCTACTCCTCCCTCCCTCCCTCCTCACCCTCTCACACAGCACATAAAATATGATCAAAAATATGTACAGTATACACAAAAAATACTCTGTGGGTTTCCTCCGGAATGCACATTTGAAAACAGCTTGGATTCTTTACGCAATGCAACCACATGCACATTACGTAATCGTACCGTATTCTCCATGGTAAGGAAACCCTCGCTTGTCACCCTCAAATCCCTCCAGTGACCTTCCACATTTCATTTTAATTATGAGCATGTGCAAAAGTGTACCTTCTGTCAATTGTACACTTGGTGGAGGGAGGGGACTCACATTATTAGTCACCAGACAACATTTCCAAGGAATTGTGTGCAAAAAGAAGGAAGACACACGCGGAAGCTCTTTTTCCTCTCTCTTTGAACTAATATTGTACTATTGTGTGTGTGTGTCATCTTCTGTCATCCTTTCACCACAGCCTCCTCTTTCTCAAAGACATAGTAAAGAATGTGGGTATGCTTAAGGTTGACTCCACCACTACCACTACTAGACTGGGAGAGAGGATACGTGGAACAGAGAGTGTGTGTGTGTACTTAAGTAATACAGAGATGGATGAGGACAGAGATATTGCTAAGCATATCTTACGTGAGGATATGCCAGTTTGTATGTCAGTCAAGCTTGTCGCTCCGTTCCTTATCTCTCTCTCTCTCTCTGTAGTTTTAATGTCACTCCTCTCCACGTTCAACAAAAAGAGGGAGGAGGAGGGGGAATGATATTATTTGACAAACTTTATATGTACATGTAAAAATGGCTCTGTGTGTACAGACAGGAAAGAGATATGTTGAGGCACTCGCAGTTTGCTCGAGTCTTCAAGTGGAGCATTTAAGTGTACAGTGGTCCGCTATGTGTACGTACATGGATGGAAGTAGGAGGGAGGGAGGGAGTGAGTGAAGAAGTGGTTGGAGAGTAAAAAAGATGCAAGGCAACAGAGTCCTCTGTACTTCCGTCCGCACAAAGTGTATCCTCAGCCTCTTCTCCTTCTTGATCATTTTTTGAGAGTTTTGGACTGCAAGTGTTTCATGGTGTAAGAAACAAGGACATGGTTGAGCGTACACATACACTTTTCTGTGTATGTGGAGCGTCTGTTTGTGTGCGTGTACTATGTACAGCCAACTATTTAAAACAACGGATTATTACTGTCTCGTGGAGCACGAAATCTCAGTGGATTTCCCCGCCCGCATCCCAATTCCTCCTCATCTTTATCTTCAAGCCCTATCCCCGTTAAATATATATCAACCCTATTCGTTATTGTGTAGCAGAGGCCACTTTTCCCCCAAGCCAATTCAATCTATTCCATATGCTAAAAACTGCACTCTTCCTCTGTACACACAAAAAACTACAGCTACACACACACACTATTTCAATAACTTTGAACTCGTATCGTACTAATTTGACTATACATCTCCCTCCTCCAAGCCAAGACACAAGAGAGAGAGAGAGAGAGAGGGAGAAGTGTGTGTGTGGAGACAGAATATGGGGGAAATGTGAGGGACACTCTCGGATGATGTCACTTTAAAATCCATGTAGACGACGACATTGCGGAAGTAAAAAAGACAAGTCATACATTCTACAACCACTGAGAGGGTGAGAGCGAGTGTGTGCACATCCGTATATCCTTTTCTCCACTCTGAAATTGAATGGGAGGAATTCCCTATGCACTGTACACAAACCCCGACTCCTCTGTGCACCGGATCCACTCCAATTATAAATCCTTCCCTGTATCAATACAAATACTTTGACATCTCTCACTCATTCCATTAGCTAATCCTTGGAACAAGATTTGGAAAAAGTCTAACAAACTTTGTTTTTTCCAAAGGGTCATGTTCACTCCCTATCTGCACACACACATCACACCCTGCATCTCAATTGCGTTATTAGCGTAGGAGCTTAAATGGAGGAAGAGGAGGAGGTACTGCTGGATTTTTCATCCCATGTCAAACACCTTCTTTTCAAAAAAAGTGTATAAAAATAAAAGGCCTCTGCCTCTATTAATATTCTCTCACTATCTCATATAAACGGGTGTATCCACAACAGCTCAAAAAAAGTTTAAATTATTATGTACGGTAACAATGAGGATGATAATAATAACGATAAAAATATGGTTGGCAACAAGTGTGTGCAACTTATTTTTCCTATTTAAAACAATGATAATAATAATTCTTTGTTTCGATTATGATCAGGACAGGAAAGTAATGAATTTTAATGGCTCTTCTTCTTCTCCTCTTGCACTTCCATAAATATACACACGCATAATGTAACACTGTGACCGTGGAAAAATGCAGAAAAAAAGATGGCAAATCACAGTAGAAAATTTTTGTCTTCATTTTTGAGTCTCAACCTGAACTGATGCAGGAGGAGGAGGAAGAAGAAGAGAGAGAGTCTCCACACACACACACACACTCTTTGTGCATACTCACAATTCCCATTCATTCTGTACAGATGTTGTGTGTATTTGTGAAACAATAAGTACATCATGTGAACCAATTAAAAATATACACCGTACACACAGACTGCAAGGAGTGATGCGAAAGATGGTGTGTAGAAAAAACGCTTATCTTTATTACAGTATTTTATCACAGAAACCCTCATTACAACCATTCACAAACCATCCACAAAACTTACCTCCTGGCATCAGAGCCGAGTTTAGCCCTCAAACAATGTCTACTACTTACTACATGCAGGACGTACAAATTCACACACACACCTCATTCCACAATATCTAAAATATGAATCGTGTGTGTGTGTGTATCCTCCTCGTCTCAAGTATTCGAGCAAGAATCTTATCGCATCCCTGACTTTCTTCTCCCCACATTTCAATACTAACTCAAAGAAAGAACTCAAATCCATCCCTACCTACATATTGTACACAGTCATAAAAAAATCTCATGTCAATTTCTCCTCCCCCGCTACAACCGTCACAGTACAAATGTAGAGAGTGTCGACGGAGTACATACTGGGATGATCCATTTTCCCCTGGGACTTATTAAATGTGTGGCCAAATCATCCTCCCCATCAATTTTACTCGACAACCAGATTAGGATGAGTACACTTGCACACACTCACGTATTTGTATGGATTTTCAAAAGACATTTGAATATGACATGGTGCACTGCAAATATTGAGAAATGTTGTACAATGATGTACATTTTGGCTCACCTTGTAGGACGACTTGTAGGGCTCATCAAGAGGGAGTGTGTATATATTGGACACTCGGATTTCTATTATTATTATACGATACAAGGAGAGTTTAGAAAAAGCAGGAGCAAGTCCCTTTCCACTGTCTTCCTCCTCTTTCTAATGTCAAAGACGGGTTGTTGTGGGTTGGCCAGACAGAAAAGCGCGGGTAGCGACTCCTCTGTCTCTCCGTGTCTCGGTCTAAATGATGTGCCAATTAATGGTAGAATGTGCAGCAAACACCCACAACCAGATAGATAGTCTTCTTCTCAAACAAAATAGGGAGACACGCACATAATGGAAAACAGTTCACCAGTCAGACACTTATTTTTAATCCAGTAGGATGTGATGGGGTGTGTTGGTGAAAAAGTGTCTACTCTTCTGATCCCATCTGGTTTTTCAACTTGACTTGTGTGTGTGTCACTATTCTGTCTCACTGTGTCTAATGTGTGCGTGGAGGGGTTCAAATGTAAAATCTTCTTCGGATTCTACATCTTGTCGCCTGTCTCGAAATTCGGACACTGTCTCTTCCCCACTTTTCCTCTTGTCTCGAAATCGGAGAAAATGAGAGGTGGGTGGACGACGGACACTCACAATTTTTTAATCAAAGTCAGTCAAAAGTTTCCGTTTTTCCCTGTACACAAAAGATGAGAGAAAAAAGACCGTGTCATGATCACATAAATATGCATTCCTACAGATAATATATAGAAATATGCGTGGAAGCACACTAAGCATTCTCCTTGGAAATGAGGGACATGAGAAGAAATATTTCTCTTAATTTTGTTGGGGGGGGACACTCCTCCGAGAGTAGGGTCAAACTACGGGAAGACCTTGAGAATCCAGATTATCATACAATTAGAATGAATTTCTAATTCAGTTCAATGGACCGACTGACATGGTCGGGAGGGGAAGAGGAGTTCAATACGAATGTCAAACTGTCAATTTACATAATAGCTGCCTTGTCTTTTCCTACCTGGAACACCATTCATCAATATCATCGTACACACACACATGTGTACGTCCTACACTCCCTTCCTTCATGATTGTGATTGTCTGGAAATGATCCATCCGCACCTACGAACAGCGGACACGCGTCATCCATGGAAAAACAAGTAGCAAAATTGTATTCAAAACAGAAATTGAGCGACTTAACACAAACAGACACAATGAAATCCGGTCTGATGGAGGAAAAATACTGGAGATTACACTTTCATTGTCTGACACTCTCTCAGCGTCGACAATGAATCTGCACGACTCAATATTGTAGCTGTACCCAATTCTTTTACTTTTATTTACTGCAGGCAGACAGCGAATTCTTTTGTGTGATATTGGTATCCATATTATTTATGGACGACATAATATCCAGCCAGATATATCCACCATTCCCCCATAAATAGTATGTGGAAAAGGGTGTAAATTTGGAAAAAATGAAAACACCTGTTGGACTCAAAGGAAGGATGAATGGGGGATGATGAAATAATTCCGTTGAGACTAATTAATTGTGAGATTGCACTGGGTTGCTACTTATTTACATATTATGTACACATGTAGGGATGAATTCGGATTAGGATGTTGAGTATGGAGTGCAAGTGCAGGAAGAGAGAAAGGGGGGACAAAAAATAAAAGTTGAACAAGACTATGTATTCCATTAGTATTTCCCAGACTCGGGTCCAATATGAAAATCATTTCGATTGTCTTTTCTCTCTTTTCTGGCTGGTGAATAATGCATGAGACAGACGGATGGATGGGATGAACGCTTACATACATACAATAGACACTTTGTCCTGGCCAACTGACTACAATCGACACGAATAAAATATCATCGTTAATGCTTGTGACGTATCTGGACCCCCATCAGCTAAATCGAAACTATAAGTACACACTTGGGTGGTGGGTGGGTTGGCCGGTGGAATTTAATTATTAAGTTGTCAACATTCATTTTTGACAAATATAGGTTTCATTGGATCCTTGAGTCGTCTCTTACATATGTGGCATGGGTACTACTTGGGAGGTGGTGGGGGTCACTCCTTCCCACAGAAAAAAGTTTCTAAACACACAAGTTTATCCAGTACATAATTGGTCATATGGATTGGTAACTTGTTCCTGTCAGTTGCATGAACTGATCAAGAAATGAATGTTAGGGAAGGTTGAGGAATACATCTACTACTTATCGATCATCGTAGTTGAAATGATCGATCTCATTTTGATATTCCAAGAATAGTACGAACGTCAAGACAAAGACAAGGGCATACTGCAATGTGTGTGTGTGTAGAAACGACTGAACTTTATAGGAATTTTCAAACATTCAAATTTCTGAGGAAACGGACGTTGGGTGCATGTGTGTGTGAAATATGTCAAATTCTCCTTCTACTCCTCATGTATGATACGTCAAAGACAAGTCATGACCCCCTCCTTACTCACACAGGGTCACGACCAAGACCACGACCGCTATTCTATAATGATTGGAATGACACAAGTCATTCAGTTACATTTCATCCTATTTCTCCTCAAGTTGTGCGTTTGTTGTGGGAGGATATTCTAGGAACCGGGAATTATCGCCAGTCAAACCCACAATTTCCCTAATTTAATTTTTAAACTGAAGTACTGACTACAATATTATCCATTTGTCTCTTTTTTCTGCGTAACTTCCGAGTAAATGCAGATAACCAAAGCCACACACGACATACTCCTCTTGACGATGTGTTATTCTTTAATTGGTGATTCCACGGAAAGTGTACACTACTCTAAAATGAAAATAATAATAATGAACGGTGTTTGTTCTCCATTCATACATACTAGGAATTGAGTCAAATGACACTGTACACATTGAAGGGAGGGGGATGGAGAGACAAGATATTACATCCCACTTCCATCCAAGCATCTGTTTTTATCACATTGCATCCAGACAGTGGCGGCATGGGAAAAGTCCGTCTCAACGGCTACTGGTTACTGGTGCAAATAAAAATAAAAACTTTACTTTGTATCCATTATTAATCATATATTACATACTGACGAACTCCCAAATTACTCCCGTCATCCAAATGATCATCATCATCATGTTGTAGAGTAGTAGTCAGACTACCCAATCATATGAACCTTTTCACGAGAAGAAAAAAGGAAAAAATTTCGTGGTAGAGGAAAGTGTGTAAATACTACATGCAACATATTTTGCGACAAACTGCTGCTGCGGCTAAAATATGAACATGTACGTTGACTTGTTTGAGTGTGTGTAAATTCCGTTTTTGAACAGGATAAACCCATTACATAGTTAAGTATTAGACTGCAAATCCTACACATTGTATTGGAGCGTTGCCGGATCAAAATGCCGGTATGTAGTAGCAGGGGGAGGTATCGTCATACTACTTACAAACTTTATGGCATTAATTGGTCTTCCTAGTTTGATAGTTTACTTTGCCCCTCATCTTCCGTCCGTACAAGGAATTTATTTTCATTTTTCATTTTTTTGAAAAATAAATAAAAACCTGGATAGAGAGAAACTGTCAAGTATCCTCCTGTACGATTGAATAGGTTTGACAAGGGAATTTTGTGGTTAATGTCCCAGCCACACTACTTGGCAACAACAGTCGGTTACCTTCAAAACTTAAATAATATTACATAATAATGGAGCCCTATATAGTTGACTAAATAGAAAATGTTAATAGAATCAAGTAGTAATTCAGACACACGAAATGGAACACTGGAGACGGGGCAGAAAAATGCTATGAAGCTGTTTGATAGCTAAATGAATATTTGAAATGTGTACAGAGTATAATTGTAGTTTTAAAAAATAGAAATTTATTAGATATTGTGCATTGTGATACCCTTCATTTCATACCATTATCGCACCCTTGTCACTCTCCGGCTCTTTTTTTCAAGCCTGTCAATTTCAGTTGGGGTGTACAGCCGTGTCATAATGTTACATCACATTATAATCATTCGCCAATACCGGCAAACAAACACACAGCAGAAAGTCTGTGCAGTCTATTAGTTGATACACATTATGATCCTTGTGACAGCCCCACTCACTGACGTACACGAATATTTAGGTAATTTCTTGTAACGTACGTGCAAATCCCCATCGCAATCTTTCTGAAAATTGGAAGCTCGGCAATTCTGCTTCATAGTAGTAAATGGTCAATGTTTCCTAAATACATACTTGAGTTGTCCCCACTGACACACTTTGAAGTTTGTCATTTTAAATTGACTTTTCATTTGTTTCCACGGACCTTTCTCAATCAATTGAACAGCCTACTGAATTTGTTCCTTAACCTCAACGATATAGCCCTGACTAATTGACAAGTGACAAATTTCACTGAAAATAGTACCTGTCCAAATTGTGCGGAGGAGACACACGTGTAGGACAAATTGACGTCCAGTAATACGAATGAGATAGGTGACTCACATTTGAAGAGGATTTGAATACGGTCATACCATTTACGAAAATACATGTAATGTCGTTGAAAGAGTGTGAAGGGAAGTGAAGGGTTTCTTTTAATTTGCATTTCAGGACAGTAGAGAGAGAGTCATTTAAAATTTAAAAGTACAGGGAAGGAGGAGAGTGTGAATGTGTGTTGCATGTTTGGAGTACTGCATCAACTCCAATTCCTTGAAGATAACAATAGTCATTTCAACTGGATAAACTACAATACCATATTAATATTATACATTATTTGTAATGTGTGTGTGTGTGTGTGGTTGGTTGGTTGGCTGCTGAGTTGGTGAGTTGGTGAGTTGATTTTGATTATCACACTTGTCTCGAAAATGTGAGCCATGTACAATAACATGTGTAAAATTTCCATTCCATAGAAGAAAATAATGTATAATATGAAATTCCTATCCCTCATACATTATTGTGGCAACCGTTTTTTTATTTGCAAACCTTGCAAATATAAAAATTCAAATTATCTCCGACAGATTCCAGACTTACAGAATGATAAGGGGAGGACTAGTAAATGATAAAGCATCACCATCACATTTCCCTATCATACTCACATTGACAAAAGGAACAGGAGGGACAGACAAAACTTCCCACCTGGAGTGTCACTCATTCGAGTGCTGGAATTTTGTGTGTCAGGAGTGGGGAGAAAAGAATAATTCTGACACAATATATTTTATTCAACACACACACACATCGTGTCATGCTCCTGGCTATGTACGCACTATATACTTGACAAAGTACAAGTAGTGTAGGTGGTTGTGTGTTTGTGTACTAATTTTTGTGCACATTTGTCAAGTTAATGTATGGATGGAGATAGGAGGAGGGGAAATTGTTCGTTATGTACAGCAGGTCTCCACTTTGGACAATTTATGTAGGGTACTAGAGCAATGGAGTGAAAGACTAATTCAATAACTTTTATTAGTATGGAGCAAGTAAAGTAGTAAGAGGATTTTAAAAAACATTTTTTATCCAGACAAGGTCATTTGTGTGCTTCGGTCGATTCCAATCTAACAACAACAGCCCACACCATCACTCGTGTCTCTCTCCACATTCAAATAATCATCGTATGTATGCCTGGGATGGCCAAATCCTATGTGGATGTGTGCACACACGCAAATCCAAAAATCCTCCTTCTCTGCAGTTGCTAGTTGTATTAAATGAATTTACGAATCCTCCTGATTATGATGGCGATAGTACAATGTAAAAATAAATGCCATATTAATAATATAAATGCGTGCTGGGATTCACAAGTTACAATACTTGGTCTTGTACTTTGTAGTTTGCTGAGGAGCACACACACACATTCAATTGCTAACTACCACGACTGGCCAGCACACACACTCGCTCAGAGGGAGAGGCAGGGAGAACACGTATGGATGAATGTTGACTTGTTGGCAAAAGTCTCAAGGAGCCTGTAGCTCGATAAAAGAGATAAGCTCATCATCTGCTGGAGATGCAATGTAGTAAAAGGAGGAGGGGGAGGGAGGGAGGAGGAGGAGGAGGAAAACGATCATGGTAAATGCATGGAAATGATAATTTCTTTAACTGGGGATTAGGGGAAGAGTGATACGCTGACGATGATGCTGATGCTGGAGGGGTGTTTGCGTGTAAGGATAACTTGTACGTGGCATTCCAAAACCGCCATGCCAAACCAAAGAGAGAAAGATAAGCTCCATGTGTACACACACGCTTCCCCTACTACACAGTCAGTCGCTTAAACTATTTTATTTGTTTTTTGTGCACATACTGGAGAGAGACTAGTCTTGTTTCGTAGTGCGGTTTAATTCGCACGGTTAAATACCAGGTAGCTGACTACATATACAGCAGTATAATAATAATCCTGATCAACTATATAGTGCCGCTGCCACTACTTGCTCCCATTGCCTTAAATGATCACACAATTGTCCATTTCGACGCAATGTCATTTGAATTACGAGCCTCACATCCAACCTGGTCAAAATATAAGTCGGCTCCAATGGATTCCAAACTGGAGAGCACACACACACAAGCCTAATTCTTGTGTTGTACATTTAGTAAATTGTGACAACGTTAAAGAGTGTGTACATACTTGCACTTAATGATACTCCTCCTCTCTTAAAAAGAGTGGATGCGTCAGTACTTGAGAATTGAGGCATATAACAAATACCTATACATGTGGAATATCGAGTGTTGAAATTCTTATCACTGGGCTTAATTACTTTCCGCGTTTGCATATTACATACAGTGTGTGTGTGTTTGAAAAAGATCTCATTTATTCTTTTTATTGCAAAGCTCAGCAAAGATATCCCAAAGCAGGGGGAAGAATGAAGAGTCGACGAGTTTTGGAAAAAAAGGATGAATTTTCCAAAGCCAAAAAATTGAACATGCTGTGTGCGTGTGTGTGTCATTATCTCATATTTATTAATTTTTTCTAGACTTTGTTCCACAAGTAAAATAAGTCATGGTGTAATTTGATGATAGTCCTGGAAATATGGCAAGTCACATTCCTCCTCCACACAACGAGGAAATTGCATGAAAAGGACTTTTTCAGTTGGACAGAGTGAGAGAGTGAGTGAGTGTGTGTGTGTGTGTGGTACAAAAATGCCGGTGCCTAATCGGCTTGTGGCTGTTGTTCTCTTCTTGGAAAATGAAGGCTACCAAGTACACCTCTGTACTTTGACATTGTGTTGGTGCAATTTGACTTTATCATCAAGTTTTTGAAAATAAAATGAGAAGCATAAATATGGTGGGATTTTTGTGTGGTAGTACAAATCCATTGGAGTAAACATAAACCCTGAACAGACCATGAAAGAACCAAAATTGGCAATGAAGTTCCTTGTCGGCATCCAGTGAAAGATTTTGACTTGACAGAGTACTGGACATGAACAAATAAGAAGAATGATTCTCCACATTTAATTATTCATTTAACTGAACGAAATGCACTATTGTTCTATTCCAACAACCACACATACTAGTACACACAATTGTCAAAAGAAAGTGACATTTGGCTCTCAGATTCCTCATTCCCTGTACGAGTCAACTTGTTGCCGGCATGTTTAAAATAATTGTTCGTGTATCTGTACAATATAAGGGGATGCAGGAATACATTGAAGATTATGTACGTATCGACAATACACTACAACTTCAGCAGCTTGAAGATTTCCAATCAAAATTAATAAATTAAGCCCCTCACAATTCATTTGATGTCTGTGGGGAAGAGAAGGTGAAAAGTAAGGATTAGAAAATGTTTACCTCCAGTTCGATATGTCATCTCGTGGAAAGGTTGTACTTGTGTACTAGTCTCTGTGTCGATTGCCTTTTCCTTTCCTCCAGTGTTCTCTCTAATCTTGTTCACTTGGAAGATATTGCGTGGGTGTGTGTGGTGGTAGTCAAATGATGTTGAGTATGTATGTAGAAAAACGTTTTCCTCAACTGACTGTTGACTTTTATGAGGGATTTAATGGAATAAGTGAGCTGAGTGCAAGTCGAATAGTTTAGTTTCACCGAACACACAGATTAAAAGGAAGAGAGCACCGAACGATTAACCAAAAGCACCGAGAATTGTGTGTATGTAAGCACTGTACTGTACTGTGTACACACACAATATGATTGGGATTTGAATTTATTTACTATTAAATATTCTTTTAAACTTTACGATGGCCAAAAAAGGCTGGGGAACGACAGTAAATGATAAACAGATGAACAATGAGCTATAAAAACTGCTCTTGTGCCACTTTTTCTAAAACTGTGTATAATAATAATTCTCGTGGGAGTTATATTACTCTGGGGAGTAAACCAGTCCGTTTTTCTAATTACACTGTACAATTCAAAATCACTATTATATCTGATTTTCCTCCCTGTCAACCCAACTCCTTCTCACTGTATTCTGTATCCGTCTTATATCATGGACGTTATTTCCGTTTATGTCAACTTGTCAATTCCACTATTTAACCTTTCCTTCGTCCCAGAAATTTGATGTGAAGGAGAGGAGGACACAACAACAACTTTACACTTGGTGGTGTGGTCACAATTTTTGACCCCGAGAGTTCCTTTCTGTCAAAGAAAAGAACAACGACTCGAGCAAAGTCAAGTTGACTGCAAGCACAATCACAAAATTTTGACACTCGAATCGAATAATCAGTGTCATAAAAAACAAGGAAATTTGCGTTTCAACATATAATTCCACTGTATGTAGACGGACAAAACTTGTCAATAGATGTTGAGGGGGAACATATACGTAACGAGGAATAATTGTGGAAACTTTTTCCTGTGGGGCAACTGAGAGACGAGTGTAAAATACCGGCTTGTGCTGTGTAAAGTACGGCGAGTTGTAGAGGAGAGACTTTGCGTAGGTCTTTCTACAGTGGAGAACATCAGAGAACTGAATGAAAGGAGAGTGAACGGGGGATGTCTGTCTTTCCCCCTTCACACCAAAGATTCGAATATATTGTATACCCAATCGTCTCTCTCGGATTTGACACACACTCTCACAGTCCATCATACTCTCTCTACTTGAGTGTACATACACGCTGAGGCACTCACTATTTAATTGAGCATAGTTAATGAATGTATGAGACCAAATTCTGCATCTACTCGTAGTGTGTAGTAGGACATGGAACTTGTAGAATATTTAAAAGGGGTGAAGAGTTGAGTGTGTGCGGAGGGACTGGAGGAGGACGCTTCCATATCTCACATTTTCTTTGGAAATTTGCTCATGTCTACTTAATGGGCTTTCCAGGAACTTCGTCATCAAGCTCTCCTCCTCCTCCGTTTCTCGTAATGATAATGATATAATATATTATTGATTATCATTGTTTTTCATTGAGCTCAGCTCCTCCTTGTACATACAATACTGTACTGTGCTGTGCAAAGTCTTAATTATGTTCCAATTCATCAAGAGCAGTGTGACAGATTACACTAATTATTCTTCCATGGACTCTAGCAATCATCCCCCGAGTCTCATTCCTCCAATCATTTTCAGTGCACGGTGATTACTGTGTGCCGTACTATTGAGAATGTGGTGACAGTCAAAAAAGACCCACTGGACTTGGCTATTTCTAAAACTTGGAGCTCAATTCTAGGATTTAGTCATTTGAAGTACAAACAACTCTCACTGCACAATAAACAATTCAGGTCGTATCAAAATGAGGAGGGGGACTGCTTAAGGCATACACAAATCTGGAGTTTTTGAAAAAGGGACTTTGAAACGGGAATCTAGAGGATTTAAATTAAGGAAAATCCCAATGTGGAAAGTAATTTAAAACCCCTCCCCCTCTCTCACACACACGCATACAGCTGACAAAGTGCTTCAAGTATGTAGTAAGGAGGAGGAGGAGGCCCTTGGGAAATCCCTGAAGGTCATTAAAAAACCGGCCTGAAGCTCTATTAAAAGTAATAATAAATAGTTGAGGAAGTTGTAAATTCCTTTTTGGAAAAGAGCATGATCCACCATGATAATTTATTTATGACACATCAACACACCTTTTTACACTCCATCAGCAGAAAAATTCCTCCGTTCCAAATGTTCCAATTCGCACTCTCCTTTACTCTACTAAATTGTACTAACCAGAATTGATCCAATCTTTTTTTTCATTTACAACTTTTGTTTACTCACACCCGAGTGAATGTGAGGGTGGGGGGGGGGGGGACGAATGAATGAAGATTAAACAAAATCACATTGAAAAAAGAACAAGTGTACCCGTACATAACAAGACCCATTGCATCATTTATTTACTCATTTGATGTAACGAATAGTCCCATTACTCCACACCTTTTTATGTAATTGCTAAGCATTTTCCATGTCCATTGGCAGTGGACTCCGGGAAAACTGTCCCAACAAACAACAATAAGTGTCCATAGGTTTTTCACAATAAAATACCTTCGTGTTGCCCCATCCCCCACCGCGACCGTGGCCCAACCGATTCCGGGATACGGAATTTACAAATGTACGCCACAATCTTTACCTTCGATGTGAGGGTACAATAACAATAATATGGGAGGGAGCGCGGCGTCCAGGGAGGAGGAGAGGGAAGAAATGATAGTGAATAAACAGTGTGGTGAGTAATGAGAATCAAGTCTGATACAATGCAATTAGTAAAATATACACAGTGTGTGTGGGAGAGAGGGAGAGAGCGTGTGTGTGGAGCTGCTGGAAAAATTGAGGATGACCATGGCTCTCACAATAGCAGTTGTTATAACCACAAACCATCCAACACACACAGATGAGGACCAATCTCTTTTGCCAAGGCAACCTCCACACACACACAGCTTCTTTTGGGTTCACTGACACTCTGTGGGCAAGTGGTGGTGCATACCTGTCTCTCTGTATGTATACACACCTCTTATACAACATCGTCAGGTGTACAGGGCGTCGCGGAATCTCTCACACACGGTGCAACTATGCCTTCAACATGTGTGGAGGCACAGTCTCACTGTCTACGGAATTTAACTGTCAACTCACAAAAAATCATTTTCAAACGTCCCGTAAATAAATAAAATATCGTTGCAAAAATATCACGGGGAATCCACCTGGAGGAAAAATGATTTCTCTTTCCCTTGGGAAAGAGAAATGTTAAAATTGCGTTCACATTTTGATTATTTACTATTTGACAATTCTTTAAATGTATTTTTTGGAAAGAAAGAAATCCGTTGCGAATCCTTGGTGGTGACAGGACACGGAAATGAAGAAATATTTGGGGGATTTTGTCTGAAATATTTTTGTGGGGGAGAGTACGCAGACCCAGGGTGGGGTTGTCTGCTTTTTTCCGCCACGTTCTACTTTGAAGGAAGGGGGCAGATAAAGGGTTCTGAGCCCACCTGTACATACGGCGGGGCTGCCAGTGTGAGTGTGTATACACACACTCACCATGTATAAACTACTGTAAAATGCTATACAGTATAATTTACATACAGAGTATCCAGCAGACTACAACACACACACCAGTCCGAACACCTGTGTGAGAGAGTTCTTATATAAGAAAGAGGGGAGAGGGAAAAAACGATCATAGCTTCACTTGTTGAATACAAAGTGTAAAATTATTTTTTCACCATATAATAATGATTCCTTTTAATCACACAACTGTGGAGCTCAACAAGTGGTTTTTTCGCTATGCCCACTTGCTTCTCTTTCCCTCCCATATTCCCTCCATGCATACTAGTACATACCTGTGCTTTGAGAGAGACTCTGCATGATTGTCACATCAATTTTGTGAGACCAAAGCTTCCTATATAATATATTGATACTCTCACTCCCTCCCTCCTTGTCTTCCCCCCATGGAATCTTGCTAGAATCTTGAACCAAGTGAACAGTGTATACATTCTCATATGTAATACCAAAACACACACACACACAGCAGTAGTTTTGAAAGATATTATTTATACTGTATCCTTCTACACGCTGTCACACAAACATATAACCGCGCTGTGGGTATATGCACTTGAATAGGGATAGTGTTGTGGTGGAATTAAATTCACGTTCATCTTACGCATTAAAAAATGACTACGTCAATCCTCAATCTCACTCACACACCACACACACACACACACTTGCACTGTCCAATGTAGTCAAAAAACATGTAGAGTACATGGATGATGTGTGTATGGTACTTAGTTTTTTCATGGTAAATATAATGACCAATAACTAAAGAATTCAATATATTAACAGAATTATATTTTAAAGAGAGGTCTCAACCCGCAGGGCACTTGACTCTTCTCCCAAGTACCTCCTCCATACACACAAATCAGAGAGGAAGAGGGAGAGATGACAAGACCATACTAAACCCTCAGAATGTAATTCCCTTGCTTCTCGTCCTACCAGAGCGTTTGAGTATTACAAGCTCTGTGTGCCTGACCACTCGAAGGGTTTGAGTAATACATTCATGATACTAATGTCTTAAGGGTCCTCCCCTTATCGATACGTGTGTATACGAGAAGCATATATGCTTCTTATACAAATCGTACACAGCGATAACGTTATTTTTGTATAAACAAACATGACCAATTTGTTTTTTTTATGAAATGTAGCCCTTATTATCTCCTACCATTTGACACTTAGCCATGACCGACATTTGATTTATTCCCTACAATTCTAGAATTCTATCTCTTTTTTCTGATTAAGCTAAATTTAATACGACAATTTACAGAAATTAATCATGCCAGGTTTTAATAGAGTAAACTGCAAGGCCAAAGGTTGTAGAAATAATAGAAAAAACTCTCCAACAAAGTC